>VDFB02270651.1:305514720-305747440 GCA_007258455.2 Sequoia sempervirens | reverse complement strand
TTTAATTGCAGGAGGTATCCATTGCATTGTACTTATATATTTTTGGGGAGTGTTTTAAATGTAGTAATTATAAGTAATATTTTTTTATGGAAAATTGGTTTAGGATGTTATTATAATTTTTAATTTGTTGTTGAATTTTATAATTTTATTTTTAATTTTTGAAATCTGTTATTCAATTATCTAAGATTAGATTTGTAGGTATGGACTTGATCTAAATTCATTATGTATTTAATTACTAATAATTAATACATTTAATTTATACATAATTGTCCTCTTTGTTTCTAACAAAACTTATCTTTAATTCAAAAGCATCAAATTTTTTATACCACATACAAGGTGATCGTGTGAAACCATGCAATGATTATTTTAACTTGTGAATGCATTTTTCTTCTCTTTTAGCATAAAACTATCAAGCTATCATGTGCAAATTTATTCTTCAAGATCCCCATGCAAGAAAATAGTTTCAACAACATCTATTTTCTCAATCTCAAAATCACAAACAATAACTCATGCAGGCATGACCTAATCATTTTTACACTCATGGATTTAAACTATAACTTTGAACATTCAAAATTAGTTGTTGATTGTCACTTTAATAGACATTATGGGCCAAGCTAGTGCGTGTTATGTTATCAGATTGTTATATTTTATTTAAATATATTCATTTACTCATTTAGAAATATTAAGGACTATGTTTGGAGAATAACTATAGATGTTCTATAACATTTATGAGAGATTTTAGTGACATTATCAAAGAATAAAATTAGCACATGTCATCTTAGATCCATTACATATATTTGTGTGTATTGATTCCCTAAAGGAAGGCCATGGTATAACAGGCACTAGGAAAACTAGGCAAACAACTATAGAGTAGCTCCCCTCCTAGTTTATAGGAGACTATGGACCCATAGAGGTAGAAGGTTTAGTCTATTGAGAATTGAATAAGAAATCCTTAATCTTGTGGTCTGAGGCCTAAAATTATAACAAGTATTAAGGAAATTGATATAGACACACTAAGAGTAAAAAATTTGACCAATATGAATTTCCATTGACTTGTTGAGGTCTTTTGAAAGATTGAACTCAATGCAAACTAAGTGTTGGGGGAAAGAAAAATAAAACTTCTCAAGCTCAACAAAAATGGTAGACCCTACAAAAGACGTTTTCTAGGTGAGAAATTTTCAACATGTCAAAGGTTACCCTAAGAATTCAACCCAGATGGGGACATGGGATGACATTTTGTGAAAGACTAAAAATTCATGAGTCCAAGGTTTAAACATGAGAGAAGAGTAGAAAATCAATGATCCTCAATAATGAAAAAAAATAGCATGATTGACCTCAAGAAAAAGGAAGGAAAAGCCCCTTAGTGAGGTTTTACATTACAATAAGGTGGATCCCCTATGGGGACCAATGTTTTCTAGAATAGTCTTAGAGCATGCTTTCAAGGGAAATTCTACCCACAAAATAACAAATTAAAATAAAATTATCAAGCCATTTATAGGTCTCATAAAAATTTAGAATGGGAAGCACAATATCTAGAGACCTAGGTCAAGGGACTTACCTCATGAAAGTCCTTTAGGATAGACTTACTGGGGTAGTTGACTGATGGAGCCATCAATGGTCACCATTAATATTTCAACTCCAGTATTGGAAGCTATGGAGTAATGAAAATTTGATACCATATAAAGGGGTGATGAAACACCATTAGGCCTAGTGAATGAAAAGGGGTTACAATAAATATAGGAAAACACCAAATAAATCCTACAAAAAAAATAGAATGACATGCATTCAATAAAATCAAGAAACCCTAGAAAATCCTCTTCCTAATGATTCCTCATCCATTAAATATTTAATTATTATCCTATATCTTTGTTCAACACCCTTATATTGGTCCAACTTGGTGTTCAATTAAGGATCAAATGATCTTCAAAATTCAACAAATTCTTTGAAGGTGTTTAGAAAGCTCAATGATCTTCACAATAAATCAAATATCATAAATTGAGACAAATGAAATCCAATAGTCTAAATACTGTCACTTGGCATCAACAAGTTATAGTATAAGTATGTGCATTAGCTCAAATCCACACTGATAGATATCAAATCTACACTTATGTAAGTGAACTTGAGTTGAAGATAATTTGCATAATCATATACCACTACATTTGAAAGCCATAAAATTATAATACCTTGGAAAATCAATTTCTAAAATTTCTAGAAAAAGGGTATCTAGAACTGCAAAAATCTAGAAAATGACCTAAATTGGGACTCATACGCTGGAACTGGCGTATCAATCTAGTTAGGGTTTTTTTGAAATTCAAAGTATAAATTTTTTCCTTAATATCTACTCTATCCTTTCCAATTATTTTTTGGATCCAAAACCCTGATTTTCAACTTGTAGAAGTCTTCCAAGTATCTCCAATGCAAGGTGATAAATATGAAAAATTTGAATAGTTAGACAACTTTTTCCAAAGTTTCTCTTCAATGTATCTTCAACTTAGACCTACAAATCACACACTAGAGAGAGGGGAAAATGTTGTTTTGTTAGTGGATAGGGGTTTTCCTTGGTCAAACCCAGTTTTGGTAATCAAACCTATAAATGAAATGGAATAAGAATGGAGAATGATGAATTAACAAAATAAGATGTTGAAACTCACCAAACTCTACCAATTAAGTGTTGAAATCATGTGTGAAGTGAGTCTACTAGATGGAATATCTTGGATCTTTCTTGAATGTTGTAGATCTTGAATTGAATGCTATCTTGAATCATGAAACCCTACATCACTTTTGTTAGCTCAAAAACAAACATGATACATGTAGACTTTGACATGATGCTCTAAAAAACTTGATAATCCACCCTTGAATGCTCTTGTGAACTCAAATTTTCTATATGCATGAATATTTGAATGCTTAGGGTGAAAATGAGTGAAATAACCTTGTATTTATACTTGTTTATGGCTAATTACCTGAAATTACAACACTACAAGCTGACATCAGATCTAGGAGGATAAAATCCTGCCAAGAATTTGAATTAATTTTAATTTTGGGCCACACAGGACTCATACACCCAAGGTGGCATATGAGTCCCATTAGCCATAAATTATGGGACCATTTTCAAAAATGCTTAGAAAGGTGTGAAATTCAGATTGAGACCCAAAATCCTAGGTGGGACCCATATGCAGAAGGTGGCATAGGAGTCTCAAACCAATGAGTATGGGCCACACAACCTAAAAATACCTTAAATATGATTGGATGTTGGTTTATGTCAGGATCATCCTCAAAAATATGCATTAAATGAGGCTTGTGGATGCAAAATATGGCCAATTAAAGCATAATGAAGCTCAATTATTTAATTAAGACCTATATAAGTGTGAAGGTGTGTTAGAACACCTCAAATAAGGCACCAATTAAGTTTATTTAGTTTGGAATGGCCCAAGACCTAATGTGAATATATTAGACATATTATAGTAGTAAATCAAGGCCATGTTAGGGAGTAAGTTTTCTATCATTACATCTAACCCCCACTTTAGTCAGAGGAGGAACTTGCTTCCAAATCACACTAAAGTAGACCAACAAACATCAAGAGGGGTCCAAATGTACCAATGTTATTTAGACAAGACAACCATGATCAAGAGGGTTATGCAAGCTCCCAGGACCAAGGTCCTATAGAAAACCAACATAGGCACAAAAAAACACACATGAAGATCATATAAAGAGAAATAACAAGGCAGAAGCATGCACTGCCAAAGATAAAGAGAAAAAAGAAAAGAAAAAAAAGGTGGTGGATCAAGGTTCCATCGTTTATCTAGGATGATGTGGATCATATCTAGGTTGTTTGTTTTAAAAATGCACACTCACTTTGAGGTAGTGTTACTTCAAGTTGTCCACTGGGTGAGTAATCTAGGCAAGTGACACACATACACACATGGCCAGTATGTGCTCATGCACACATGCGATTTGCTTCCTATCAAACCATTCCAAAGCTTCATATGCTTAAAACTCATGAACAAACAAAATGGCTCCATAGGCATGAAAAGTGTGTTATGCAAGGTGGCCATATAACTAAAAATGCACATGCAACAATAAGTAACATTAAAAGGGGTCATAACTTATGGAAAAGTATGCCTAATATCTCTAAGAGAGGACCAATCAAAGAATAGATGATTCACAACTCAAGGGATGCAGTGTGTTGCATCAATCCACTAAAAGAAATATAATATGCTAAGAGAAATCATGCTCTTGAGGGACATCACACCCAATGTCAACCACAAATTGAAAGATGTGTCGCATGAATCAAGAAGACTACACCATGAAACATTAAAAATGAAAAAAAGGAATAAGACCAATGTATAGCCCTACTTTAAAGAAATTTCTAAACACCATGATGTGAGAAATTACTTTAAAGTAGTAAATGATAAATTCTAACAACAAAGAAGACATGAGATCTAACTTGGAAAGCCCTATGCCAAGTCATATACTTCCAAATAAATTTATGTCATGCAAAAGGAATAGGTTGCCCTTGAAATGAAACTCCAAACATACATGATGGATCTATAGATTTGGGGTTAGTATGTTCTTGCTACAATATTTTTAGACAAATTATAACTTTCATCATTCCCCAAATACTTATAGAATTGGAAGAATGTAAAAAATAGAGCAAAAAAAAATAAAAACCTTTCGAGTGAACATGGAAGAGACATGAATTTATCAACACCTTGTGTCATCCCCAAAAGGAAAATAGAAGAAAAATGAAAAGGATAAAGAAATTATTTTGGTTCAACATAGAAGAGACATGAATGTCATGATACCTTGTGTCATCCCCAAAAGGAAAACACAAGATAAATCCAAAAAGATAAAGAAAAGGTTTTGGGTCAACATGGAGGAGACATGAATTTATTGACACCTTGTGTCATACCCAAAAGGAAAACACAAGACAAATAAAAAGATAAAGAAAATCTTTTCAGCCAACATGGTAAACACATGAATTTCTCAACTCCTTGCATCATCCCCAAAAGGAAAACACAAGAAAAGTAGAAAAGATAAAGAAAATATTTTGGGTCAACATGGAAGAGACATGAATGCATTGATTCCTTGCATCATCCCCAAAAGGAAAACAAAAGACAAATGAAAAAGATAAAGAAAATATTTTGGGTCAACATGGAAGAAACATGAATGTTTCGACACCTTGCATCATCCCAAAAGGGAAAAAACAAGACAAATAAAAATATAAATGAAAACGATAAAAGAGTTACAACATAGAGAAGAATGTAGGTACAAATGGAGGGGTGTAACAAATAGAGAGAGAAAATCAAACAAAATGTTATGGGGGATCACTTTACGCACACACAAAATAAAATAAAAAAGAAATAATACAAAATACTAGTAAGGAATGTGTGAGTCAACATATCTAAGGGGACAATGAAAAATGCACTTCTAGGACAAGGCTATCTAATTATTTCTTCCACTAAGGGTAGGGAAAGAATGAGCCAAGGTAGGTGATGGGAAAGGAGCTCCTTTCATTTTGAGATATTTTGCAATAAATTTATAACATGTAATAGTTAGAATATTATTATTCTACAACTATTACATGCCAAGGAGCAGAAGGGTCCTTCTTTAAGGGATTATTTCTATGATTCCAAATTGATGAAGGATCCTTATTAAAGTACAACACTCATCAATAAGATTCCCAAGATTTCCATGGTATGCATACTACTTTGTGTTATATTTAAGAATTTTTCTTCTAGTAGGGGTGGTAGTTTAATCCAACCTTTCAATTGTCATTTTTTTTTTTTGAGTACTTGTAAGAAAGGAAATGGTTTGAACTTGTAAGTAATTTTTCTTTCATTATATTCAGCAACTTCTTGAGTTGAATGTGGAGGAGGAGGACCTAAGACAATCCTATCATCCTTATCATCGTCAGGAGGCCTAGGTTGTTCCTTAAGAAGGACACTCATATCAACAGGAGGATTTTGATATCATATTACTTTAGTAATTTTAATTGGTATTTTCTCTAAGAGTTTATGAATTTCATGTTCACTTATTGTATCACATCCTTGTTTACTCAAGATTTTGAATCCTCTTCCATAATGTCTCTTCAAGGTTGATGGGAGTGTCTGTCAATTTATCAACATAGAATGGTTGAGTGTTTGCTTGCTTAGATGAGTTCTAGGTTCACCTATTGTAGGGAAGTTAGGTTCAATTCTTGTCTTAGTTTAAGGATTTAAGTAACCAAACATTTCAAGTGACCTGGTATTATAGGGGGTGTTGGTTGTTTCAATGATGGATAAAAGGATGCATTACCTTCAAGGTTGTTAAGGAAATCATTTAAGAATTATTTCATGTTGTCATCATCTACTCCAGTGATTCAACATCATGAGGAGGAAATCCAATAAGATTTGATTGAGCATAAGTACAATTTCATTAGGGTCATTTCTAAAAGTACAACTTGATAGATCCACTAAGGAATTCAAGAACATTAAAAACTTGCCAAAACACATATCCATGATGGAATGTAATGTAAATTTCAAATTCTAAACTATGTGAAATGAAATGTTCTAGATGCAATTTTGAATTTAAGAAATGCACAAGATGAACCAAATTAAACTACGTGCAATGAATTGAATGAAACAAAAATCAAGTAAACTAAAATAGAAAGGTATCATCAACAAACAAAAGCTTAGAAAAAAAAGTTCTAAATTTTAGAAAATGAAATTTAGAATTTTCACTAGGACTAAATCACCAAAAGGGGCATATGAGTCCCAATTCAAGACTTTTTTTCAAAAAATTTACAAAATTTTAAGTGATTTTTATGCTTTTTATGTTGTAAGATCTTGTACCATAGAAAAAAGGAAACTTGCTTGACATGGGAATAATTCATGATAAATTGGACTTAATGAGGCCTTGATTCAAGTGTTGTGAGGCATTTTATGCATCCACACTAGGTCTTGAACCCTTTTAAATGCATTTAACAAGGTCATGTAAAGGTGTTTTAAAGGATGTTCACACTTTTCTAGACTTAATGAACAAATTTCTCCCTAATTCAACATCATAAAATGTATTTATTTGCATCTTCACATCAATTTAGAATTATTTTTATTTAAACTTAATGTTAAACTAGTGTTGTAATGTGTCTTGCACATTTAGATTGGTTCTTGTGCCCTCCTAGGCTATGTGGACCTCATTTTAATGTTGTAAAGTGTACTTAATCACACTTTCACATTGAATTCTATATCCCAAGCCCTAATTTACCTTTACATAATCATTAATAGGCCCCTATTAACCCATTGTAATGCCCCGAATTAGTTACATTATAACAAAGAGCAAAAATAAAGTTAACAGAATATTTTTTTTTTATTGTTTATACATATGTTATAAAGTATCTAAGACATTATCTATAAACTTAAAAAATAAACTAAACACATTGATACTCAAAAAAAGTACAAATTTGATTTCATGTAAGATCTAGTTTATAAAATTACATACAATTATATATCCCAAATGTCCATTTTACATAAAGCGAGATTTCAAAGAATCTCCATATAACAAGAGTGATACAATCTATACACTCTTATACAAGAGGTAAGTTTACAAAACATATAGTGTTCATCTGTTATCGGGTACATAATCTACGAACAAGCTCTGCATCAACAGTCACGAACAAAGTAGTGACTGGAAACTGCTGCAAGCTTAGGGTCATCTGCAAGAAAATACAAGGAAGATAGAGCACAGTTTCCTCCCGACCACATGGAACCCAAAGGTCCACTCCCTCTGTGCTAGGAGATACTGACAGGTCCACAAACAAAGTAGACAACACATAACATTTACGGGGTTTACAATTCACAATACGACATAACGTTTACAAATCAAAACGGATAAAATCACAGTATCAAGTTACATTAAATTGAAATCTCAACAAAAGAAACACCATCATGATATAGACTAAGAGAGTGTCATCACATTGGCAGGATAGGTTACCCTGGTGAATCTTCCTAGACTACCGGTCCTCACCAAGAGTTATCCTGGTAGTCTCTACCGATTACCAGCCCCTATGCAGACTAATGCGGTGTCATTACTTCTTTCAAGAGGACAACATGGCGACTTGCCATTCTAAGCCTTCTTAGCCTTTTCTCAACCTAAACGAGCGTTAAGAAGTAGGCGAGGCATACCATTATCTGATTTAGTGTTTAGAACTACCCAACCCCTAATATATTAGTTAGGTTATCACTTAATTAACACACCTACGTTAGGTTACCCAGACAATCACTATAGGATTTCAGCCCCTAACGCAAGCCAATCTCTCTATAACATGACTCAACATAAAATCAAGGGGTAGCTATCAAGCACATAGATCAAAACCTCAATGTTTATGTCCTTCACTAGAGGCAATTTACAATCTCTAGGATGTTACTTCAAAAGACCACAAAATGACACAAAGCTATACCCCACATAAGATAATTGTAATTATAAACATCATGTTAAAAATGTAATAATCTTGCCAATTCCACTTTTCAAGCTTTTGATGAAATGAAAATATACATCATCATCATTATAAATTTATATATTCACACCCATTAATTGCAAACTACCAAACTTCATGAGTTGAATGTTCATAATAAACAATTTATCGTTAATATCATTTGTTTATAATTTCAAAGAAAATACATCTATATTTAATAGAGTTAGGATTATATAAATTCTATACATTTATAACTCAAACACTTGAAGGAAGTCCAATTCATTAAATATATAAATATATATAGTAGCAAGCAAGAGATTGATACTTTTGCTTTATTCTATATTAATACTAAATTAATTCACATTATAAATAATAAATTTAAAATTATAACAATCTGATATTTTCTGATTCACACATTTACATTTAACCAAATTTATGTGCTATACATATATAATTCAACTGATAACTGTGTATACATAATTTTATAATAAATTAACTGCCACTCATTTTTCATGCAAAGATGAGTTACAAATTAAAGAAAGGAGTGACAGTTTTCAATAGATATCGTAACCATAAGAGTAAATAAAATGCCATACAACCACATAAAGAAACAATCATTACGAACCATCCCATGCGTGCCATGCGTGTTGTACAAAATAACTATCAAAAGAGATGATTGCTTAGAGCATAATTAAAATCAGTATAAAGATGGTGAAGTCTGGTGCTAATAACAGAAAAATAGTTTGACAGAGATTTCAAAAAAAATAAGAGTCATTAAGTTACAAAACATGAGTTCATTAGGGTGACCTCTTGATAATTAAGAAACTCTCAGCGTTACACCTAACTAAACCAATAGAAAATAAAGAAAACCAGAAGTATAATTGAATACTTCAACCAAATGCACCGGTTTGGGAAATAAAGATTTAAATTTAATACCTTGATCAAGATTTCACAGCATGAACTAGAAGGAGACTGTGTGCATACTCAAACAAGGAAACTTATAAAATAAAATCAAAAATCCATCCACCTATACAAGAAAATTGATATTAAAATCAAAGTATAGAGGTTTAAAGGAGGCTTCGCACAATTTAAATGAATAGATTATAACAAAATCAAAGACATAAGCCTTCAATTTAAATACTCGCCTCTAGGAAAATGAATATTTCTAATGACTATAGCCAACAAAAGAACTTCAGTCAACTGGTGAATATTATAAACATATATTGACGCAGATTATAATATAGGGATCTATATCAAAGACCAGGTGGAATTTTGTTGTTGGACAGATTTAGTTCATATGGGCAGATAGGATTTTAAAGATACAAGCCCATTCCATGTAGGGAAAAAGCACGGCTATATACAGCTCAGTAAAATGTTAAAAGGTGAGATTTTACCACATAAGGGAGAAAAGAATTTAAGATTCTGAATATATAAAAGGCATAGCCACTGCCAAAAAAATCACAATTTCAATTTGAAGAAAAGATAGAGATAAAAGGGGTGATCATAATAAACTCAAAGCTTCAATCCCCAAATTTGGGTTGCATGATTTTTTCAAGACATCAAAACTTTTAAATATTACTTGGATTTCATTCTTAAATACTGTATTGGAATTTCAATAATTCTACGAATATTCAGAAGTAATGAAATACCTTTTCAATTCCAAAAACAAATACTAAGTTATGTTTCCTTAAATTCTTAACATCATGAATTAGCTGTATTTTCAACAAAAGTCGATTACTTAATCTAACTATTTCTCTATTTTATATGCAGGTTTGGTAAACCACTATTTCTCCAAAAAGTTCATAAATGATTTTTTTTTTAACAGAAACACAAAAAGAAGAAAACTTGGTTAATATGGAATTCAAGCTGAAACGCACTTTGAAACTTTTGCTGATTCCACTATCAACTTTTCCAAACTTCAACGATGAAATTCCAATCAAAACCCACTTCAAATCACACTTGCAAATAAAATCTTAAAGAAAAATTCTTCTACACCAATTGCTGAAAATCAAAATTGCTAAAACTACCGCCGTCATAAATCTTCTCGTGAATGCACAATCCCAAATTTTTCCAAAAAAATATAACTTCACGCAATCATATTTCAATCATTCAATTTTAATTGAAAAATTAATTTGCATTCTAAATAACTCAATCAACTCAACTAATTCTTCAAAATATCATAACAAATCTTTAACTGACAATCAGAGATTCTTATCTCATTGAAAATATCTTGTTTTAAAAATATATGTTTCACACAATTCAATTTGCACAATTGAAACAACAATAATATTATTTTAATTAAAACATTGCAAAGAATTAGCTTTCATTAATAAATTCAACAACATATTTAATTTAACTTAATAAATTAAATCACAAATGTTGGCATAAACATTAATAAACATTTAATAAAATTAAATATTATATTTGCAAACACAAAACAATATATATTTGAACACGACAAGACAAACTGGGCTACACAGGGAAAAACAGAGATACTCGTTCAAAAATGAACGATGGTTTAAAAGGTCCTGTCAATACCTTCGACAACATATTTATAATGAATTAGGGTACACTCATACTTGACAAGCAGGTGGAGCTGTTACCCAGTACCTGTGTCTGCAGGAAAACATCAAGGTTAAAACATGTATATATATAATCTCATGTTAGAAAACACACCGTGAATAAGAATTGCAGCATAGCAGGGTACTCACGAATGAGTAATGCTACACTATCTTATCCACCGACACAAACGAGCAAGATCAATCATATCAACATGATAACATAAGCAATAATCATAACCAATAAGCCATATCATGATTGAATCTATCACAGTATCATCAAACCAACATAATCCAAATAACTAGGTTGTCAATGTATCATTTGAAAAATCAAAACAACATAGTATCCAAAATCAACTAAGCATCTAACAAACATAATAAAACTAAAAAATATGTCTAAACTAGAGGTACACTACATCCTCCCCCCCTAGGATAAGGCCTACTCCTAGAAGCCTGCAAACAAATATGGATAAAGCTCATGCATACGTGTCACATCCTCCCAAGTAGTTGATGCCTCATCACTAGGATCCCATTGGACCCTCACTTGATCAATGTCTCAACCCCTGAGGGCGAGCCTCCGATGCTGAAGAATGCCCATGGGCTCCAAAGCCAGCTGCCTGTCCTCTACCTGTAATGCATTCCAATCGAGTACATGTGAAATGTCAGGATGATAAGGTCGAAGAACAGATACATGAAAGACATCATGAATGCGTGATAGATTGGGTGGTAAAGCAAGTCAATACGCCATAGGACCAATCCTCTCAAGAATCTCGAATGGTCCCACAAAACAAGGTGCAAGCTTAGAGCCTTTTCCATAATAGATTGGACTCTTACGTGGACGAACTCGAAGAAAAACCCTATCACCAACTAAAAATTGTCTATCCACCCTATGCGCATCAGCATACTTCTTCTGTCTATCCTGTGCTACTACCAAGTGTTCTCTAATACGATCTACATGTTGCTCCATATCACGAAGCATCTCAGGACCAAGTAGGACTCTATCCTCAAGTCGATCCCAACTCAATGGTGTACGACAAGGACGTCCATATAGTGCCTGAAATGGAGGCATACCTATGGAACTCTGATAACCATTGTTATAGGTGAATTCCACTAAGAATAAATAGTCCTCCCAATGTGACTATTGATCCATCACATACATTCTAAGCATATCTTCGAGAATCTGATTGACTCTCTCTATTTGACCATCAGTCTCAGGATGATAGGCTCAACTGAAATTCAACTATGTACCTAAAGCATGCTGTAATGATTTCCATAAAATTGATGTAAATACAGGATCCCTATCTAAAATAATTCTACGTGGAATCCCATGCAATTGTACTATATCCTCCATGAAAATTTTGGCTACAGAGGAAGCATTGTAAGATGATCAAACTGGTGAAAAATGAGCTACCTTTGTCAATCTATCAACAATAACCATGATGGCATCATCTCGACGCGACGATGTAGGTAATCCAACAATAAAATCCACTTATATTACATCCCATTTCCACTCAGGAATGAGATGTGGCTGTAACAAACTAGCAGGATGTTGATGCTGCACCTTGACTCTCTGGCATTCAAGGCATCTCGATACAAAATCAGCAATGTCACGCTTCATACCAGGCCAAAAATATAACTGTCGAAGATCTGCATGCATCTTCTTAACACCAGGATGAGCTGAGTATGGAGTTTGATGTGCCTCTATCAAAATAAGAGTGTGAAGATTCTGAGTAGGTGGTACATAAATACGACCCAGATGTCGCAACAAACCATCCAACTCAATTGCATATCCTAAAAATCTTCCCTCCAAGGTTCTATCTGAATCAATTTCCATCTTCACTTCCTGATATAATCTATCAGAAGGAAGAGTGGCCACTATCTGACTTCTCAACTCAACTCCAAGTGTCATAGCTGAAATCTCATGTCTTCGCCGACTAAGGGCATCTGCCACAACATTCTCCTTACCCTGAACATATCTCACCTCAAAATCATATTCGCAAAGGAACTCCATCCACCATCTCTGCCTAGCATTCAGATTAGGCTATGTGAATATATATTGCAGATTGCGGTGATCACAATGGAGCTCAAAACAATGCCCTAACAAGAAATGTCTCCAACGAACTAGAGCATGAACAACTGCAGCGAGCTCTAAATCATGTGTGGGGTAATTCTGTTTGTGATCCTTGAGTTTGCGAGACTCATAAGAAATCACTTGTCCATCCTGCATCAATACAGCTCCTAAACCTTCCAAAGAAGCATCTGTGCAAACAACAAAATCTTTAGCAGGATCAGGAACTGCTAAGATAGGTGCACTTGTCAGCTTATCCTTAAGTATCTGAAAAGCCAATTGACATTGATCTGTCCAAATGAATTTATTCCCTTTCCTCTGAAGAGAAATAACGGGGTGTCCAATCCTAGAAAACCCCTGAACAAATCGTCTGTAATAACTAGCAAGACCCATGAAACTACGAACCTCAGAAACATTTTTAGGTATGGGCCAATCAATAATAGCTTGAATCTTTGCAAGATCCATAGCTATTCCCTCTCCAGAAATCACATGTCCAATGTATTTCACCTCAGTTTGGAAGAATTCACATTTCTTTAAATTTCCAAACAATTGGTTCTCCCTCAAACACTGTAGAACTTGTCTCAAATGCTCTATGTGTTCCTGCATATTTCTCGAATAAATCAAAATATCATCAAGAAACATGAGGATAAATCGATCAAGATAGGTGCGAAACACACCATTCATTAGACTCATAAATACCGAAGGTGCATTTGTTAACCCAAACGGTACTACTGTGAACTTGTAGTGCCCGTATCGAGTTCAGAAAGCTGTCTTATGAATATCAGCTTCAGCAATTCACAACTAATGGTAACCAGATTTCAAATCAATCTTAGAGAATATAGTTGCTCCCTTGATCTAATCAAAAAGGTCATCAATTCTGGGTAATGGATACCTATTCTTAATCGTTACCTTATTCAATTGATGATATTCAATGCACAATCTGATAGATCCATCCTTCTTCATGAAGATGACAGGTGCTCCCCAAGGGGAAACACTCAGACGAATAAAACCCTTTGACAAGAGTTCCTCCAACTGAATACGTAGCTCCTCCAGTTCCTGTGTAGTCATTCTATATGGAGCACGAGAGATGGGTTCTGCTCCAGGAACTAAATCAACTCTGAAATCTATGTCACGCTTCGGTGGCATACCAGGAATATCACTAGGAAAAACATCAGCAAATTCCCTAAGAATGGGGTGATCATCAAGTGATATCTCCTGACTTTCACCAGAATCCAAGTCATTCACTGTTGTTGCAAACAACTGTCATCCCTTCAACTGCATAGCAAAAATTATCCGCAAAGAGATGGGTCTCTAAACACCAACAATCTCAACCTCAGTACCATCATCATTAATCCAACGTACTGTCTTCTGATGACAATCAATCACTGCATGATGAGTTCCTAACCAATCCATTCCCAAAACAATGTCATATGACCCTAAAGGTGTGACTCGAAGATCTACACAAGTAGTCAATGATCCAATCCTAAGTCCACAATTGCGGATGAGGGATTCAACTGCTACTTTAGCCCCATAAGCAAATTCCACTTGCCACGTATCGCCTTGCTTTACGCCCACAAGTCCACAACGTTCAACTATAGAAGGTGAAATAAAAGAATCTATAGCACCAAAATGAAAAAGAATATTAACATCAATACCCTGTAACTGACCTGAAGACTCAACCACTGTGTTCTGATGATCCGCTTGGCAGTTATTTACCGCAGCAAAAACTGTATGAGTACGGCCCACATCACCAACTGCCAGCTCTGAAGCTGCCGGTCGCTGTCCATAACCTGACGTACCTCGCATAGGACACTGCCTAGCAATATGTCCCTGCTGTCCACATGAGAAACATCTAGTGCCTCTGCCAAATCCTCTGCCACCTGAAGGTGCATTGGATTGCTGATAACTACCTTGACTCACTGTCGACTGAGCACTTTGAATTGGCTAGTTCTGCTGATTGCGCTTATTGCGCCATCAATTGTGGTTCCTTCCTGATTGAGAATTATTACTTTGCTGGAACTATGAATTTTTATTCTTTTGTTGATTGTGCTGCTGTTGTTGTCCACCCTTAATGGGTGCTTATTGATTCCTAGAGGAACCACCTATCTGAAATTGACCACCATGCTGACCAAAACCTGAAATAGGAGCACTGCCTATCTGTACTCTAGTGTGTCCACCCAAAGCCATAGCGAGGTTCTCTTCCACTATTCGTGCCTTCTCCAAAGCAACCTCCATAGTATTCGACTCGAAGACTCTGACTCCACCGCTAATACAGGCATTTAAACCCCTAATGAAGTGCTGCACCAACATTACCTCATCATCCACAATCCCTACATATTGCTTGAGCTCATAAAATCTGCGCTCAAAATGTTCCACGGACATAGCCATCTGACGAAGATCGTGAAACTCATCCGCATGTCGCTGCCTCCAATGCTTGGACAAGAAATGTGCTCTGAATCTCTCCAGGAACATATCCCATGAGACTGCACCAATCTCTAGATGGAGCTTCTGCTCCTCCAATCACCACCAAGTAGAGGCAAAGCCTCTAAGATGCATTATGGCGCAATGAGCACGAGTATTGCTGCCATAAGAATGCATTACAAAGCATCATCCCAAATCAAGCAACCAAGTCTCTGCCTCTAAACCACCACCAGATCCATCAAATGTAGGAGGGTGTGCCCTCAACAAATCTCGCATGTGACCTGCAATAATGGCATCCTGCTGCACTAAATCATCAACTCTCCTCAGAGATCTATCCCGTTCTCTATTCACTTCCTGTTCCACTTCCTGTCTAGGTCCAAGTCGAGCTAGGACCTCCTCAAGTAAAGGGCATAACTGTGATCCCTCTACCACTGACTGTTCTAAAATCTATACCTCATTACCCTGATCCAACTGCGGACCCAAATGTTCTACCTGATCACTCTGATGAGGGCTCAGAGGGGGAGTAACTTGGTGGTTTGGCCCACGGCCACCACCTCGGCCTTGACCACGACCTCTAACATGATGCCTAGGCATGATCCTACACACAAACCAAGACAAGTCTTGTTATAAGACAAACAAAGCAAATAGAAAACACAATAATCAAGTCTAATGTACTAAACAACCTAATGGGCTCATTTAACGAGAGCACCCAGTGTTAGAACTTGGCTTTGATACCAATTTGTAACGCCCCGACTTAGTTACATTATAACAAAGAGCAAAAAAAAAGTTAACATAATTTTTTTTTTATTGTTTATACATATGTTATAAAGTATGTAAGACGTTATCTATAAACATAATAAATAAACTAAACACATTGGTCATCAACAAAAGTACAAATTTGATTTCATGTAAGATCCTGTTTATAAAATTACATACAATTATATATCCCAAATGTCCATTTTACATAAAGCGAGATTTCAAAGAATCTCCATATAACAAAGGTGATGCAATCGGTACACTCTTATACAAGAGGTAAGTTTACAAAACATATAGTGTTCATCTGTTATCTAGTACATAATCCACGAACAAGCTCTGCATCAACAGTCACGAACAAAGTAGTGACTGGAAACTGCTGCAAGCTTAGGGTCATCTGCAAGAAAATACAAGGAAAATAGAGCACGATTTCCTCCCAACCATGTGGAACCCAAAGGTCCACTCCCTCCATGCTAGGAGATACTGACAGGTCCACAAACAAAGTAGATAGAACATCACGTTTACGGGGTTTACAATTCACAATACGACATAACATTTACAAATCAAAACGGATAAAATCATAGTATCAAGTTACATTAAATTGAAATCTCAAAAAAAGAAACACCATCATGATATAGACTAAGAGAGTGTCATCACATTGTCAGGATAGGTTACCCTGGTGAATCTTCCTATACTACCGGTCCTCACCAAGAGTTACCCTGGTAGTCTCTACCGATTACCAACCCCTATGCAGACTAATGCGGTGTCGTTACATCTTTCAAGAGGACAACATGGTGACTTGCCATTCCAGGCCTTCTCAGCCTTTTCTCAACCTAAACGAGTGTTAAGAAGTAGGCGAGGCATACCATTATCCGATTTAGTGTTTAGAACTACCCAACCCCTAATATATTAGTTAGGTTATCACTTAATTAACACACCTACATTAGGTTACCCAGACAATCACTATAGGATTTCAGCCCCTAACGCAAGCCACTCTCTCTATAACATGACTCAACATAAAATCAAGGGGTAGCTATCAAGCACATAGATCAAAACCTCGATGTTTATGTCCTTCACTAGAGGCAATTTACAATCTCTAGGATGTCACTTCAAAAGAGCACAAAATGACACAAAGCTATACCCGACATAAGATAATTGTAATTATGAATATCATGTTAAAAACGTAATAATCTTGCCAATTCCACTTTTCAAGCTTTTGATGAAATGAAAATATACATCATCATCATTATAAATATATATATTCACACCCATTAATTGCAAACTACCAAACTTCATGAGTTGAATGTTCATAATAAACAATTTATCATTAATATCATTTGTTTATAATTTCAAAGAAAATACATCTATATTTAATAGAGTTAGGATTATATAAATTCTATACATTTATAACTCAAACACTTGAAGGAAGTCCAATTCATTAAATATATAAGTATATATAGTAGCAAGCGAGAGACTGATACTTTTGTTTTATTCTATATTAATACTAAATTAATTCACATTATAAATAATAAATTTAAAATTATAAGAATCTGATATTTTCTGATTCACACATTTACATTTAACCAAATTTATGCGCTATACATATATAATTCAACTGATAATTGTGTGTACATAATTTTATAATAAATTAACTGCCACTCATTTTTCATGCAAAGATGAGTTACAAATTAAAGAAAGGAGTGACAGTTTTCAATAGATATCATAACCATAAGAGTAAATAAAATGCCATACAACCACAGAAAGAAACAATCATTACGAACCATCCCATGTGCACCATGCATGTTTTATAGAATAACTATCAAAAGAGATGATTGCTTAGAGCATAATTAAAATCAGGATAAAGATGGTGAAGTCTGGCGCTAATAACAGAAAAATAGTTTGACAGAGATTTCAAAAAAAATAATTCATTTAAGTTACAAAACATGAGTTCATTAGGGCGACTTTTTGATCATTAAGAAACTCTTAGGGTTACGCCTAACTAAACCAATAGAAAATAAAGAAAACCAGAAGTATAATAGAATACTTCAACCAAATGCGCCGGTTTGGGAAATAAAGGTTTAAATTTAATCCCTTGATCAATATTTCATAGCATGAACTAGAAGGAGATTGTGCGCATACTCAAACAGGGAAACTTATAAAATAAAATAAAAAATCCATTCACCAATACAAGAAAATTGATATTAAAATCAAAGTATAGAGGTTTAAAGGAGGCTGCGCATAGTTTAAATGAATAGATTATAACAAAATCAAAGATATAAGCCTTCAGGTTAAATACTCGCCTCTAGGAAAATGAATATTTCTAATGACTATAGCCAACAAAAGAACTTCAGTCAACTGGTGAATATTATAAACATATATTGACGCAGATTATAATATAGGGATCTATATCAAACACCAGGCAGAATTCTGTTGTTGGACAAATTTAGTTCATATGGGCAGATAGGATTTTAAAGATACAAGCCCATTCCATGTAGGGAAAAAGCACAGCTATATATAGCTTAGTAAAATGTTAAAAGGTGAGCTTTTACCACATAAGGGAGAAAAGAATTTAAGATTCTGAATATATAAAAGGCGTAGCCACTACTAGAAAAATCACAATTTCAATTTGAAGAAAAGATAGAGATAAAACGGGCGATCATAATAAACTCAGAGCTTCAATCCCCAAATTTGTGTTGCATGATTTTTTCAAGACATCAAAACTTTTAAATATTACCTGGATTTCATTCTTAAATACTATATTGGAATTTCAATAATTCTACGAATATTCAAAAGTAATCAAATACCTTTTCAATTCCAAAAACAAATACTAAGTTATGTTTCCTTAAATTCTTAACATCATGAATTAGCTGTATTTTCAACAAAATTCGATTGCTTAATCTAACTATTTCTCTGTTTTATATGCAGGTTTGGTAAACCACTATTTCTCCAAAAAGTTCATAAATGATTTTTTTTTTTAACAGAAACACAAAAAGAAGAAAACCTAGTTAATATGGAATTTGAGCTAAAACGCACTTTGAAACTTTTGCTGATTCCACTATCAACTTTTCCAAACTTCAATGATGAAATTCCAATCAAAACCCACTTCAAACCACACTTACAAACAAAATCTTAAAGAAAAATTCTTCTGCAACAATTGCTGAAAATCAAAACTGCTAAAACTACCGCCGTTAGAAATCTTCTCGTGAATGCACAATCCCCAATTTTTCCAAAAAAATATAATTTCATGCAATCAGATTTCAATCATTCAATTTTAACTGACAAATCAATTTGCATTGTAAATAACTCATTCAGTTCAACTAATTCTTCAAAATATCATAACAGATCTTTAACTGACAATCAAAGATTCTTATCTCATCGAAAATATCTTGTTTTAAAAATATCTATTTCACACAATTCAATTTGCACAATTAAAACATTGCAAAGAATTAACTTTCACTGATAAATTCAACACCATATTTAATTTAACTTAATAAATTAAATCACAAACATTGGCATAAACATTAATAAACATTTAATAAAATTAAATATTATATTCGCAAACACAAAACAATATATATTTGAACACGACAAGACAAACTGGGCTACAGAGGGAAACATAGAGATACTCGTTCGAAAATGAACGATGGTTTAAAATGACCTGTCAATACCTCCAACAACATATTTATAATGAATTAGGGTACACTCAGACCTAACAAGCAGGTGGAGCTGTTACTCGGTACCTGTGTCTGCAAGAAAACATCAAGGTTAAAACATGTATATATATAATCTCATGTTAGAAAACACACTATGAATAAGAATTGTAGCGTAGCAGGGTACTCACGAATGAGTAATGCTACATTGTCTTATCCACTGACACAAACAAGCAAGATCAATCATATCAACATGATAACATAAGGAATAGTCATAACCAATAAGCCATATCATGATTGAATCTATCACAGTATCATCGAACCAACATAATCCAAATAACTAGGATGTCAATGTATCATCCAAAAAATCAAAACAACATAGTATCCAAAATCAACTAAGCATCTAACAAAAAGAATCAAACTAAACAGTATGTCTAAACTGGAGGGACACTACACCCATATTGTGCATATTGGGAAAATATTTCATAAAATATCCAACAAAGTTGCAATATAAACCTTATTTTCTTATCTCCTAGCATCCTAGCTATCAAAATGGCCCTTGTGAGATGCATTCAACATCCATGGTGAATCAATCCCATCTAGGTGGGACCTATTCACCATGGGTGGTGAATGAGTCCCATTTAACCCAATTTTGACCTTTGAGCGAGAAATTTTAAAATTCAATTTTATTATTTTACTTCATGTTTGCCTTAGGGATCCAATTAACAACTAAATTAGGAGAATTTTCTATCAATTCAACCTTATACTCCCTAATTCATAATATTCCAATGCAATCACATCCATTCTTCATTATTCATCCATCATTCTTCCATTTCAAGTTAAGTAACTTAGGGTTTCATCATTGGAAGTCACCACGATAGAAATTTTCAAACATTCAAGGGTTGAATCTTCATGTTTTGCTATAGAAAATCAAGATCAATCATCAAGTAAAGGTAATCAACTCCATTATTTCATGTTTCATTACATTATTTCTCTACTTTTGTTTAATTACCTAAAAGTGGTTTGACCAAGGAAAGCCCCCATGCCTTAACATTCAAAATTTCCCCTTCTTGTCTTGTGTGTTTGAAAATTTAGGCCTCTTGGAAGCTTTAAAATAATTAGGAATCAATTTTCAAAGTTTTTTAAGTCTTCTCTTCATTAATCAAGTCAAAATATAAAAACAAACTCACTTTCAAACCTGAAAATCAATGTTTTGGAAGCAGACCCCTGTAGAGAATCAAAGTGAAGATTGAGAGCTTTGGATTCTACCTTTGAATATTTATAAATTCAAAAGTGGAATTATACATAATGTGTGGTGAATGAGTCCCACTTTCAAGTACATTTTTGGTTTTCTACATGTTTAGATACCCTTTTATCTGAAACGAGCTTTAGAATAGTTTTGTAGAACTAAGATTGATTAACCCATAATGGTGAATGAGTCCCACCAAGCCTAAAAATTATGATTATCAACATTCTAGAAGTCATTTCAAGTATCCATCAATATCCTAGGTGCATACTTTCAGTTTGATTCATTTATGTTGCAATTTGCATTCATCTTTAGATGTTTTCTACATCTCATAATGTGTTTTCAAAAAAATTGCATTTCAATAGTTTTGCATACTTAATCAATCAATTTCATCATCTATTTGCATTTTAATCATTGAATTTATTCATAAATCCATCATACATATCTTATTTTGAGTGGACCGCATAGATTTTGGTGGGGTTTATCTCTCTCCATTTAGGTGAAAGATCCTAAGAGTGCAAGAGTAACCTATAAACCTTATGCCCAAAAATCTATGGTTCATTTTGCTGAACCCACTTTTTGAATATTTCTCTTTTCTGATTTAGAGTCCTTCATCATAGATCTATCCTTGCATTGAATTTTCATTAGGGTTTGCATTAGTTCATTGGCATACTAGGTTTCAAATTTTGCATTCAAGAAAAGTACATTTAGGTTGCATTTTTAGCATCTGAATTCATTTCAATTTTCTAAAATTCTACATTTTCAACTTAGTTTTGCATCATAGCACTTAGAAACCATCACAATCATTCATTTTTTGCTTAAAATTCTTAAAAAGGTCCTTATTAGGACTCATTCACCACCTTGGGCATATCAGTCCCTTTTGACCCCTGAAACTACCTTTTATAGAGCTAAAAACCCTATTTTTAGGCTTCTATTTGGTACCATTTCCTAGCTATATCAATTGGTTGCATTTCTATAACATGAATTTCATCAAATCTACCCTAAATTATTTCATCTCATGCATGGTTTTAATTTCAAGTTACATATAATAATCACTCAATTGTCATCTTTAAAATATGAAAAATTACATTCCTCTTTTTGCATCTTTGCTTTAGCATTGTTACATTTCAAGTTTGAAGAATAATCATTCCATCAAGTTTTCATTACAAAGTTCTATAGTTATGATCTTGCATGTTTTCTTTTTAGATCTTATTGCATGTTGTAAGAGAATTTTGTTAAATGCATATGAATATGAGGTCATTTCCCCTCTCCTTTTATTCATCATAGATCCCTCTCCTAGTTCCCCTTTTGTGGATGAGGTTAGTCTAGTGAAATAAACCTTGGATAAGCATAACACTTACATTTTTTCTTCTCCTATTTTCTCCCCCATTTCCAAAGAAGAGATTATAGTGTTAGATGAAAAAATTGATGATTGTTTTGACAATATGAGTTGTTTCTCTCCTCTTACCTCTCCTATTAAACATAAAATTACCAAAGAAGAGGAAATCACACTAAGTAATCATTAAGATCACACAACACAACATGAAGATGAGATCATAGACACATCTCTATATATTACCTTACCTAGTCTCCATAATCATGATAATCAAACTTGTTCTTCTCCTAATATCCTTCCTCGATGCAAAGAGGATAGGTTGACATTAGAAGATATACCTATTCAATATCATGAGAACATTGCCCCTACCTTCCCTAATTTCCCCATCCTATGGGAAGATCTATTTGAAAATCAAAATGATCCTTCTCTTGATGTCTCTCCCACTTTTGATGAAGCTACTTTGCAAATTTCAACAATATATGAACATATTACAAGCTCTCCTAGTATGGTAAATAATATGGAACAAGAGAATGAGACCTTACAAACAATAAAGGATCGCATAGAGTCTTCCCCTAATCTCCCCATTATCAATAATCAAACACATTCAACCATTAATAACTCCCTCAGTTATGATGAATTTATTTTGGATGAACCAAACCTTAATTTTCGTGAACATATGGTTTGTTGTTCTCCTAAGAACTCTCCTTCTAGGGAGGATATTATGACCCAAGACAAATATAACATTGGCACTAGTGATATTATGCCCTTCAAAGATAATGTAGAATCTCACTTGTTACGGGATGTTAACATTAATTATTCAACCTCAACTCATCCTTTATCGTCCTTCACATAAATCTCCACCTCAAAACAAACATGAATTCATCCTCTACCAACCTCAGAATAATGTATCACAATAGCTAAGTTATAATACTATTTCTAATACATATAATACTTGAAATAATCTACAACCATTGCAACCCACCCCAACCTCTTTACCTTTACCTAATATGCCTAGTGCTCCTTGCTTCCCACACACACAAAGGAGTAAAATATTGTTGAAAAATTAAAGAATACTCCTGCTAAAATCTCATTATGGGACCTTATTCAAGCCTCCCTGATAGGGACAGGGCTGGATTGAGTCAATCACTATCTCAATGCTCTGAGTCCTTGCCTTGAGAACTCCTAAGGGATATTTTTCACCCTAACCTATAAGTCCTATTCCTGGTAATAGAACCCCTAGTCTTACTAGCCAACCCTGCTATCATTGACAATGCTTTAACCAAGCAATTATTGGTACTTGTCCTCATATTCACCATCCAGCCCTTAATACACTTAAAGACTAACCATTCTCAAATGATTCCTAACCTTGTTACAGGGGTGTGTGATACCTTCCAAGGCTTCCAAAATCATCTTCTATAGGTGCTTGAACAATCACCAAACTCCAACTCCCCATCGTTTTCACAAAATCCCTATTTTAGGGTTTGGGCAGGGCTACAAGCCTTGAGCCCTTTTAGGCCTCCTCACACAAGAGAATTGGTTAGAACTCCTCTCCTTCAACTGGTTAGGCCACACTCCCTTCTGACACCTTGGTTCAAATTTAAAACACTAAAATATTTTTAAGGTTTGTGTCCCTCTCTGTCCGTACACGGGCAGAACTCAGATCTTTCAAGAAACTAGAGTTTTAAGAACATTTCTTGGTTTGTTTTGCTCTTTCCAAACTCTAGTTGAGTAGTAAAGGACTCTACCTTCATGAAAACCTTTAAGAAGGTTCCTGCAACCACTACACATGTTTATTTAACAAAGATTCTTCACCCTTGCCATGTTAGAACTGACATTTTACTATCTTTCCCTAATCGGGTATTAACCAACTCGCCTAGGGAAAGATTTTTAGCATGCTTCCTTACCCAATAAAAACTCCTACTCCTACAATATGTATAGTTAAGGAGATTAGCCTTACTTCTAGAAAATCCATACTTCTTGGTACAGCGTGGAAGCAGGCTAAACTCCATTCTCACACAAATTACTAGTTAGGGCAGCAACTCAAAGAAAACACAGAAATTACTCTAACTCTTGAAAGCAATTGAAACAAAAAAATATTGGACCAAAGGAAAAACAAAGAACTTAACTACATCCTACTCTATCTAGGAGATTGCTTTTCTCAATCCATTTTGTTGTTGTCACCGTAAAAAGGAAGGTAAGCACAGAAAAATGCACACTAAATTCATTGTTTTCTGATTTTTCTTATTAAACTTCAATACCCCATAGCATCCAACCTTCTTCAAAGGCTGAGAGCTTCCTTTTAAAATTCTAGGAAACAGTTATGTTTTTTGTTTCGAGCTCAAGAATGACCAAAAGTTGAGTGTTTGAAAACACACTATGTTTTTCTAACCTTTGACAAGGTTGGCAATCTAGACACATTAGGACTTTAAAAACCCATCCATGCTTACCACCTTCCAACCCATTTATGAGAAAAGATAAAGTTTATTCCCACTTCACCAAATGCTAAATCAAAAATGGTCAAATGGTCAACATGACCAAATACCAAGACAAACACAAAAATAACTTCAAGCAAAACTTCAAGGGAACCTAGTATTTTCCTAGGTGCTCCTACACCATTCTCCCCCTTTTTGCACAAAGATAAAGGAATTTGAGGTGATATCAGTGATAGATCAATGCCTAGCTTCTTAAAGTCAGCTTCCTCAATCTAGGTAGCCTCAGATTCATGTTTGTTCCTCCACTTGACAAGGTGCTCCATGTACACCTTGTGTCTTGTAGCCTTCTGCACCTTGGACTCCAAGATCTTCTCTGCCTGAGGTTTCTCTTGATTAGGAAGTGGTTTATTACTGATATCCTTAAAGATCTCCTGACTATTCTAAACTTCATCACTGAGTGTCCCCTTATACTTGATCAAATCAGCAACATTAAATATTGGAGATATGCCCAAATATGATGGTAATTCTACCTTGTATGTATTCTTCCCATACTTGGCTAACACCTTTCATGGTCCCACTCTTTTTGTTTGCATTTTGGTTGACATTCCCTTATGCAACCTTGATTTGTTAAGATGGCCCATAACATAGTCACCTACTACAAATTGCACATCTCTCCTTGACACATCAACTTTATCTTTCAATTTTTGTGTTGCTGCTGTGATTGTCTTCTTAACCTACTCATGAATCTCCTTCATGGTCTGAGTGAAGTCTTTTGCATGTCCACTTCTATTCTCCAGAGATCCAAGGTCTTTGAGTTCACAAATGCCTCTTGTGTGCATCCCATATACCACTTCAAATGGACTTTTCCCTGTAGTTCTGAATAAACTTCCACCATGTCAAGGCTGATCCTCTCAACCTTGATTTAGCAACCTTCACCTTCTGTGCTTTAGTGACTCCATCACACTCAAAGTGATTCTCCATGCCTTCTATACAATCCATCACTAGGTCTACTTGCATCTTTCCACTAAAAAGTGGTATACCTTCAAGTGGTTTTCCACTCAAAGCCTTTAATGCCTTCAAGAAAGGCTCCTCCTTCAAAATAGGGTCATGTTTAGGGGTCTTATCCTCCTTTGATATCTATTCTTCTTTTGGAATTCTTCCCTCAAACTGTGCACTCCTCACTGCTGCCTCAAGTTGGGCTATTCTTTCCCTCAACTGCTTATTGTCTTCTTCTTGCTCCTCAACCATCTTAGCCAGTTTTGAATTGGTCACCATGGTGGAAGAATCACTTGACTCAATGTCTGACATGCAAGATTTCTTTCCCAAATCTTTAACTTGCTCTGATACCAATTTGATAGGGATAGGGCTGGATTGAGTCAATCACTGGCTCAATGCTCTAAGTCCTTGCCTTGAGAACTCCTAAGGGATCTTTTTCATCCTAACCTATAAGTCCTATTCCTAGTAATAGAACCCCTGGTCTTACTGGCCAACCCTACGATCATTGACAATGCTTTAACCAAGCAATTCTTGGTGCTTTTCCTCACATTCACCATCTAGCCCTTAATACACTTAAAGACTAACCATACTCAAATGCTTCCTAACCTTGTGACAGGGGTGTGTGATACCTTCCAAGGCTTCCAAAATCATCTTATACAAGTGCTTGAACAATCAACAAACTCCAACTCCCCATCATTTTCACAAAATCACTGTTTTAGGGTTTGGGTAGGGCTACAAGCCTTGAGCCCTTTTAGGCCTCCTCACACAAGAGAATTGGTTAGAACTCCTCTCCTTCAACTGGTTAGGCCACACTCCCTTTTGACACCCTGGTTCAAATTCCAAACACCAAAATATTTTTAAGGTTTGGGTCCCTCTCTATCTGTACACAAGCAGAACTCGGATCTTTCAAGAAACTAGGGTTTTAAGACCATTTCTTGGTCTGTTTTGCTCTTTCCAAACTCTAGTTGAGAATTCAAGGACTCTAACTTCATGAAAATATTTAAGAAGGTTCCTACAACCACTGCACATGTTGCTTTAATAAAGATTCTTCCCCCCTACCATGTTAGAACTGACATTTTACTGTCTTTCCCTAACCGGGTATTAACCAACTCACCTAGGGAAAGATTTTTAGCATGCTTCCTTGCCCACTACAAAATCATACTCCTAAAATATGTATAGTTAATGAGCTTATCCTTGCTTCTATAAAATCCATACTTCTTGGTACGGCGTGGAAGCAGGCTAAAACTCGATTCTCACACAAATTACTAGTCAGGGCAGCAACTCAAAGAAAACACATAAATTACTCTGACTCTTGAAAGCGATTGAAACAAAAAACTATCAGACCAAAGAAAACACAAAGGACTTAACTACATCCCACTCAATCCAGGATATTGCTTTTCTCAATCCATTTTGTTGTTGTCACCGTAAAAAGGAAGGTAAACAAAAAAAAATGCACACTAAATTCACTATTTTCTATTTTTTCTCATTAAACTTCAATACCCCATAGCATCCAACCTTCTTCAAAGGTTGATAGATTCCTTTTACAATGCTAGGAAATAGTTATGTTTTCTATTTCGAGCTCAAGAACGACCAAAAGTTGAGTGTTTGAAAACACACTATGTTTTTCTAACCTTTGACAAGGTTGGCAATCTAGACACGTTAGGACTTTAAAAACCCATCCATGCTTACCACATTCCAACCCATTTATGAGAAAAGATTAAGTTTATTCCCACTTCACCAAATTCTAAATAAAAAATGGTCAAATGGTCAACATGACCAAATACCAAGACAAAAAAAAAAAACTTCAAGCAAAACTTCAAGGGAACCTAGTATTTTCCCAGGTGCTCCTGCACCACTCCCCTCACTATCACAACATGATCCAATAAGCCTTGCAACAAGTTCCTATCCATTATAATGCACAACTAACTAACATCGCAGTCATGATCTAAGGAATAAATGTTTCCATTGCTTTCTACCAAAGTGAACTCCCCCCTTTGGAAGTGCAAGAACAAAATGATGCTTTCATGATCATTACTTAATACAATTGGATAGGGATAAAGTGAACCCTTATTGATAATGGTTTGTCCCTTAATGTGTGTAGTGTGAATCTCCTTGATAGAATGTGTGTTGAAAAGTCACAAATAATACTTTCTTTTGTATCTATTCGAGGATTTGATAATACATCAAAGAAACCACTCTATGTAATCACTTTGCATATTATAGTTGGGGTGGCTAATTTGCAAACTCTTATTCATGTCATGCCTTATGATCTTTCGTATAATCTTGTTTTAGGCAGACCATATATTCATGAGATGAATGTAGTTCCTTTGACCCTTCATCCTATAATGAAATAGTTCTATAATAATAACATTTATCAAGTTGAAATAGACCCCGAGCTTGAAAGTTTATTGCACCTTGAAAAAGGAGCTACGAGTCCTCTCAAAACATTGATTCCAATATCCAATATAGACCCTCTTAAACTTGAACAAAATAATGAGGAATCAGTGTCTAAATTATTTGGTGACAATTAGGGATCCTTAGAATTCACACCATCATTTATAAGTGAATACACAATCACACAAAAGAAAGATGAGAAACAATAACAACCAACCATCCTGCCAACAAAAAATTTGGATGACCTTTCAAAAGCATCCGCCTCCACCACTTTAGACAAAAATAAAACTACATAGTCACATTTGACGATGCTTATGACCAACCACCACCCAATCCAAAATCAATGAAGAAGCTTTATGGAAAAGGTTATGAAATCATGAAACAATTGGGATATAGTGGAAAAGGATGTGGTGCTCGAGAACAAGGTATCTGTAACCCTATAGAGCCTAACACACAAAAAAGGACTCATGGTCTTGGTTATTGTCCTTTGTTTGAGATTAAAAAACCCTCACTCAACATCTACAATATCATAAAACATAATCCTAAATAAACCTTAACCATAATCCATCCTAAACTCATCGACAATAGTGGTCTTGAAAATCATCGATTACAAAATATGAAACAAATAAATACACCTTTGCTTAATGTCAATGTCATTTCACAAAATGTTCATGATGTGAATTTGTTATATTTTATACCCTCCTATAATGGAGAGAATAAAATCATGAAATCTAAAGAGTCTTTCATATATATGACAACCACTACTAAGCAAGGGGTATCTTTGTTACATACCACAAGACCACCTTCTCCCATTAATCAAGAAGGAATCTTGTCAAGACTCCTCAAAGATCACTTGATATCTCTTCCCCCTCAAACTTGTAAGAAAAGTTATCCCAAGACTTCATTCTATGTGTATCATAGAGTTCATGGTCACTCCGCTAATGCATGTAATGCTTTGAGTCGTAAAATCCATCTTTTTTGGGAGTTTGGTATGCTTCCCTCTATGGGGGGCACCTAATTCCTATAATTGATAGTGATTTTCACTCTAGCATGCATTTTATCAATCGTTTCGGCTCACCCTTCTCTTGCACTCAATTGGGGCCAGGGGTTATGTAGCTTTATCCTCATATGTTACTTGTGGTTTCCTCCTTTAGCTAGTCATTAACCTTTCATGAAAACATAAGACCAAGCTTGGAATGTGGACGACATGCCTTAAGTTGGCTCACATATGACATACTTCCCTTTTTCATGATGTAGCTTATTAGAAACATATGAATTGGCATAGAGATTTTTGAGTAAGCTCTCATGACCTCTTCTTCTACTTTAAAGCAATTGCTCATAGTATTGGTCTTCACAACCACTTTAAAGTGGGGGCATACATCACCACTCACATTTCATTGTGTCATTTCTTTCTTCTTGTGATACACCCTTTTCGTGGTGGAGTCTTCATCCTTGATTCCCTCCAAGAGCATGATACTCCTTTTGACACATCCTCTCTTAGATACATTAAGCATGATGTTCCCTAATATTAGACCTTGCATGAACTAAGAAAAATGCCATTGAACAATCCTTACACTATTATGCATTAACAATGTCTATGAGTGTCAAGTATATGAATTTTTGCTTACCTCATAGAGCTCAAAAATAATTTTCCTTTGTGGTGGCTTATTAAATTTATCAGGAGGTATTAATTTGATATGGTTGAGCAGGAAGCCCACGCAGCATGACTTTCCCCATAGCCACCTATGTGTTTGTGAGTGCATACCAACTAGTGTATGTCTCTCACCTTTGGGATTTCTCACTTGACAGACAACCAAGAATTTTGTTGCCCCAGAGTGAGTACACATTTCTTTTTTTGAACAAACAACCTATATATAATCCACAAATAGTTGGACAAATGATCAAAGTGTGATTTACCTTATTTTCATCTTTCTTTTCTTCTTGGTTCTTTCCATTGCACGATTTTGCATCTTGATGGTTTGACTTAGGATCTTAGATCCTAGGGGCTTGACCACCTCCTTTGATCTTTTTTATTCTTTTTCATCTACATCTAAACACTTGGATCTCTCTTGAATGTCTACTTTAGTGTGAGTTTGAAGCAAGTTCATCCTCTCACTAAAGTGGGGGCTAAATGTACCATAGGAAAAAGGAAACTTTCTTGACATGGGAATAATTCATGATAAATTGGACTTAATGAGGCCTTGATTCAAGTGTTGTGAGGCATTTTATACACCCACACTAGGTCTCAGACCCTTTTAAATTCATTTAACAAGGTCTTGTAAAGGTGTTGTAAAGTGTTGTAGAGGTCTTTCATGCTTTTCTAGACTTAATGAACCCATTTCTCCCTAATTGAACATCATAAAATGTATTTAAATACATCTTCACATCAATTTAGAATGTTTTGGATTTAAAATTAATGTTAAAATAGTGTTTTAATGTGTCTTGCACATTCACATTGGTTCTTGTGCCCTCCTAGGCTATGTGGACCTCATTTTAGTGTTGTAAAGTGTACTTAATCACACTTTCACATTGAATTTTGTGTCCCAAGCCATAATTTACCTTTACAACATCATTAAAATAATCCTATTAACCCATATTGTGCATCTTGAGGCACTATTTGATAAAATACCCAACAAAGTTGCAATATAAACCCTATTTTCTTATCTACTGGCATCCTAGTTGTCAAAATGGCCCCTATGGAACCCATTCACCATCCATGGTGAATCAGTCCCATCTAAGTGGGACCCATTCTCCATGGGTGGTGAATGAGTCCCATTTGACCCAATTTTGACCTTTGATCTAAAAATTTTGAAATTCAACTTTATTATTTTACTTCATGTCGGCCTTATGAATCTAATTAATGGGTAAATTAGGATAATTTCCTATAAATTCAACCTTATAAGCCCTAATTCATAAGCTCCAAGCTCAATCACATCCATTCTTCATTATTCATCCATCATTCTTCCATCTCAAGTCAAGCAACTTAGGGTTTCATCGTTGCAAGTCACCAAGATAGAAATTTTCAGACATTCAATAGTTGAATCTTCATGTTTTGGTGCAGAAATTCAAGATCAATCATCATGGAAAGGTAATAAAATCCATTATTAAATTTTTCATTACATTCTTTCTCTATTTTTATTTAATTACCTAGAACAAATTTGACCAAGGCAAACCCCCATGCCCTAACATTCAACATTTCTCCTTCTTGTCTTGTGTGCTAGTATATTTAGGCCTCTTGGAAGCTTGGAAATAATTAGGAATCAATTTTTCATGTTTTTTAAGTCTTCATTTTATTGATCAAGTCAAAATATCAATAAAAACTCACTTTCATACCCAAAAATTAGAGTTTAGGAAGTGTACACCTTTAGACAATCAAAGTGTAGATCGAGAGCTCTAGATTCGACCTTTGAATATTCAAAAATTCAAAAGTGGACTCATTCACCATGGTTGGAAACTGATTCCCTCTTCTAGGCTAGTTTTTGGTTTTCTACGTTTTTAGATACCCTTTTGTCTAAAATGGGTTCTAGAACTGCTTTACAGAACTGAGACTAATTCACCCATGGATGTAATGGTGAATGAGTCCCACCAATCCTAAAAATATAGTTTATTAGCATTCCATAAGTCATTTCTAGTCTCCCTCAATATCCTAGGTGAACACTTTTAGTTTCATTGATTTTTTATACAATTTGCATTCATCTTTAGGTGTTTTTTGCATATCACAATGTGTTTTCAAAAAAGTTGCATTTCAATAGTTATGCATACTTAATCAATCAATTTAATCATCTAGTTTCATTTAGATCATTTCATTTAGTCATAAATCCATCATACATATCTTAGTTTGAATGAACCACATAGATTTTGGTGGGGTTTATCTCTCTCCTTTTAGGTGAAAGTGTGAGCACCCTGTAGATTTGCAAACTATTTAAACTTCAAAACACATTAGCATGTTAGTTCAAACTATGCAAATACCATAGTAATCCTATGAAATAATCCATCATGTCTCCCAATGTAAATAAAAAATAAATAAGAACATAAAAAAGCATAATGGATATCTATACCATAGTGGATTGGTGCTTCTTTGATGTGGAAAGAAGCCCTTTCCCAATCCTTGATAAGCTCAAATGATGCAATGATTTGAAGATAAAATGAGATGGAAAAAATAAGTTCTCAATTGATGAGAGTGACTTTGCATGAGGTTGTAGATGATTTGATGAAGAATTAGCCCTCCATTTATAGATTTTCAAGTTGAAAGAATACTCATAAGAGAGCAATGTGGGATAAAGATTGGACTAATGAGATGAGGCCACTTATCAACTTGTGATAGGTTGAGGAATGTGCAATATTTTGGGATTGTTCCAAAGAGGGGGAGATTCAAATTTGAAATTAAGAGTTAAATATTGAGAGGGGGACATGTAAGAGAGAAGTTATTGCCATGTTGGAAGGGACAAGTCAACTTGCTTTTCAAATTCAAACTTGGAGAATATTCCCCTTTTATGCCAAGTTGAAAGTAAATAAAGATTTTGATAAATCAATTATATTCATTTTCATGTGCAAGTGGAAAAATCTAGAGAATCCAAGTGATTATATTAGATGCTTTGACCCATTTGACCTAGATATTTTGATTTATTTAAAACAAAAAGGGATGGAATATGCATTTGTATTTCAATTAAATAAAGTTTGGTTTATTTAATTAAAAGGTTGATGTGAGACTTAAATTAAACAAAGTTGATTTATTTAATTTAAATGAATAACCTTAGGAATGAATTAAATAGACCCGATTTACTTGGTGAATGGATTTGATGAGCTTGATTAATTTAATGAACGGATGAATATGAACTAAGTGCATAATGCTAATTTCACATGTCTACAAAAAGATCTTAAGAGTGCAAGAGTAGCCTATAAACCTTATGCCAAAAAATCTATGGTTCATATTTTTAACCTAAGTGCAAATGCATATTTTATATGATTTTCAATTATTTGAGATTGAAAAATGCAACCTATATGCGCTTTCATTAATGCAAGAATTACAAGCCTTAGAATGATAATCATCAAATGAAAACACTAGTACAATGTTAATGCAAGAAAGATATAGGATGATGATGCACTCAAAATTAGAATTAGAATGTTCTAAATGTAGGTTCACAAAAATGAAATAACAGAAAATGGGATTGCTTCTTATGGTTTAGGACATCGAGAAAACCCACTTCACAATCATTTCATTGAAGGGGAAATCCTATATATCTCAATCTAAAGTATGCAACAGAGAAAGAAATCTTGTAATAGGGTTGTCCTAGTGTTTTATTGTAAACTAATGAGGGGTTCACCACCAAACTAGGGCTTGGAATAAAAAATGTAATGTTTAAACCTAAAGCAATGCAATCCTTCACTAAATGACCTAGAAAAGCATGTAACATAGAATGACAAGTTGAGAGATGAAAGGTGTGCACCTAGAAATATGAAGATGATTGGATGAAGATCTAAAATGCTAAAAATATTGATTTCAAAGCCTACTAGAACTCATATGGTGGTCTAGGTGATTTAGTCCCAAATTGGGGTTTCTAGGTAGGAACTGGTTTATGGAAAAAGGGTATCTAGAAGTATAAAAGTCTAGAAAATGACCTAAACTGGGACTCATACGCTAGAGCTGGTATATCAATCCAATTAAGGTTTTCTAGAAATTCAAAGTCTAAACCTATTCGTCAATATCTACTTTGTCCTTTCCAATTTATTTCTAGATTTGAAAACCTGATTTTAAACCTATATAAGTCTTCCAAGTATCCCCAATGCAAGGTGACAACTTTGAACACTTTGACAACTTTCTCCAAACTTTCTCTTAAATGTATCTTTGACCTAGAACCTACAAATCACACACTAAAGAGAGGGAAAGATGTTGCTTTGTTAGTGGATAAGGGTTTCCCTTGGTCAAAATCCATTTTGGTAATCAAACTTTGAAATGAAATTGAATAGGAATGGAGAATGATGAATGCAAAAAATAAGATGTTGCAACTCACCAAAATCTAACAATAAATTACTACAAAAATGTATGTAATGGCTCCAATGGATGTACATCTCAACTCTTGCTTGAATAGTGTAGATATTGAATTGAATGCTAGATTGAATCATAAAAACCTACATCACAATTGTTAGCTCAAAGACAAACATGATGCATGAAGAATTTTACATAATCCTTGATACTTGAACAATGCTCTAAAACATTAGATAATTAACCCTTGAATGCTCCTGAATTCTCTTGTAAAAATTTGAATGCTCTTGTGAACTAAATTTTTCTATATACATTAATAATTGAATGCTTGGGTGAAAATGAGTGAAATAACCTTGTATTTATACTTGTTCATGCCCAATTTCCTGAAATTACAACACTACAAGCTGACATTAGATCTAGGAGAATAAAATCCGACCAAGAATTGAATTAATTTTTATTTTTGGCTACATGAGACTCACATGCCCAAGGTGGCATATGAGTCCCATTAGGCATAATTTATGGGACCATTTTCAAAAATTATTAAAGAAAGGTGTGAAATCCAGATCGAGACCCAAAACCCCAGGTGGGACTCATATGCCCAAGGTGGCATATGAGTCACAGACCACCAAATTTGGGCCACACAACCTAAAAAAACATAAATTATTATTGGATGGTTTATGCCAGGATCATCTTCGAAAAGATGTAATAAATGAGGCTTGTGGATGCAAAATAAGGGCAATTAAAGCATAAATATTCCCAATTATTTAATAAAACCCTAGAATAGTGTGAATGTGTGTTACAACACTTTACGAAATTTCAAATAAAGCACCAATTAAGTTTATTTAGTTCACAAGGGACCAAGACATGCTAAAAAATGGTTGTTTGAATGTTCAAATTTCATGGGACAGTCACACAACACTTGGATGCCTATGCGATGTGCTAGTTTCTAGAAATCACACTACAAAATGAAAAGAACAGAAGAAGCAAAAATTTTAACGCAAAGTTGATGTGTGAAGGAAGCTGCTAAAAGGGGGCCTGAGCATCCTGAGAAGGTAAAAAGGTTTATGCAGAAGCTAAAATGAACCTACTCAAATTCTAAGGGAGTGGACACTAAATTAGGCACAAGAATTTATGCGAAACTGTAAGGGGTGCAATTTTATGACATTACAAAGTCAAATGCATTTTTAGCAGTCCATATTTGGTAGTGAACGACCCTTTCTTCTATTCTTGTTTCTTCTTGATAGTGAGTCCTTTAGTAGTGATCCTTTCTTCTCTTTTTGGTCAATGAGCCCTTAGTAGTGATCCTACTTGTATCTAGTATTGCAATTCATATATGTGAGCTAATCCTCACCATGGTTTTTCCCTTCTTTGGTTTTCCATGTTAATCTAGTGTTCTTATGTTTTTGGATGTGTTTACATTACTATTTCATATGTTTACATTATATTAATGCATGATAAGGGTTTAAAAGTTGATAAAGGTTTCAATGATATTAAGGGATTGAATATTTAAGTATACAAATGATTCACCCCCCCCTCAGTTGTCATGTGCATTTTACAATTGGTATTAGAGCTATGGTTCCTTGGAAGACATTTAACCACTTTCAAGGTAGATTTGGATGTCTCATAGGAAGGGTGTCAAAGCTCATATGTTTGATGGAATGAATTATGCCTACTAGAAAGATATGATGAAGTCCTTTCTAGTTTCTCTTGGCTTTGGAGTTTGAAAATCTATTAAAAAATGGTATACCTTGTTTTCAATGGTCTAAAAAATGATGATGAGATTAAGGATTATGACAATAATGGTAAAGCTAAGAATGTGATTCTAAGTGGTATTTTTTATTCTGAACTTGGAAACGTAAAAAGTTTGAAGTCTGCTAAAGATGTCTAGAAAAAGTTGGAGAGAATTTATGAAGGAGATGATAAGGTCAAGAAAGAAAATATGTAAAAATAAAAAGCTATATTTTAAACCCTAAGGATGTCTAAAGATGAACATATTACTACCTACATGCTTAGAGTATATGAAGTTGTCAATTCCATCAATGATCTTGGTGGAAAGATGGAGGAAAGAAAAGTTATGAAGGTATTATGAACTCTTCCTAAATCTTATAGCTCTAAAGTTTTTCCTATTGAGGATGTTCAACATTTGGATAATTATTCTAGAGATCAAATGTTTGGTGCTTTAACTTCTTTTTAAATGAGAGAGTTTGGTCAAGATGCTACAAGTAAATAAAATAGGAATTTAAAGTCTGCAAAGTAGAGAAGGATGATAAATTAGATCTAGATGATCTTGATGAGATGGAAGAAATTTTTTTAAGGATATTGAAAAAGGGCATTGTAAAATATAGAGGTAAGTTACTTTTCAAATGTTTCAATTTTGGAAAGAAATATCATTATGCTTCTAAATTTCCAATGAAAGTTTCAATTGATAAACATAAGGATTGTAAAGGTAAATCTATCAATAAGAGTTCTTATGTTGAAAAAGACAATGGTGTATTTGATGATGAAGAATTGGACTATCCTAATGAAGATAGTAATGAATGCTTGTTCATGGCTTTAAATGTTTGAGCTAATTATACTAATTCTAAAATATGTTTGAAGAAAAGTGCTCTAAAAATCTGTCACAAAGTTGAAACTACTGGCCCACAGTTGTCATTGCACCAAAAGATTGACCTATTAATGCTCGATGCAATTCCTAGAGTTAACCGATCCATGGGAGGTAGTTAGTCCATGTAACAAATCCCAAGGGGACCACTGACCATCTTCCAACAAACTCTTCCTCAACATTACCTGAGGGGATTCAAACCCAACACCTTTGGCTCTAATACCAATTATTGGCCTACAATTTTCATTACACCAAAAGATCAACCTACTAATGCCCGATACAACTACTAGAGTTAACAAATCCATGGGAGGTGGTTAGTCCATGTCACAAATCCCAAGGGGAGTGTTGACCATCTACCAATAGAATGAATTATGGTAACTTCTTTTCATGCAAGAGAGGAGAGAAGAGAGTAGGTTATTGATAGTGGATGCTCAAATCACATGATAGGTGATAAGAGTAAGTTTGTTAAACTTCAGAATTATGATGGTGGTCTTGTTAGGTTTGGTGATGAGACATCTACTAAGATCTATGGAAAAGGTTCAATTAGTTTTGATGGAAATCATAAAACAAATTATTTTATTTTTGTCAAGGGTCTCCAACATAATATTCTAAGTGTAGGAAAAATGTGTAGTAGAGGATATAATCTTGTGTTTCAGTATGATGGTTATGAAATTAGAAAATGGAGCTTTGATATTATGGTTGCTATTGGAACAAGGACATAAGGTAATGTTTATCAGCTAAAAGGTGGTGGTTTCAAGTGATTTGCATATCAAATAAATGAAAGTTGTCTATGGCATAGAAGGATGGGTCACATCAATTTTGATATCCTAGTGAAGATTAGTTCTATTTTTTCTATGAGATATCTTCCAAAGCTTACAAAACCTATCAATCCGACATGTAAGGAATGATAATTTGGAAAGCAAACAAAGAAGAGGTTCAGGACTAAAGAATATCCTACCATGGGTCCTTTGGAGTTGGTGGATACAAAGCTATGTCGACCTACCAAGATTAGAAGTTCAAATGGTGACATCTATTTCATGTTATTGATTGATGATTATTCTAGAATGACTTGAGTGACATTTCTCAAAGAAAAATCAAAATCTCTAGATAAGTTTTAAGTGTTTAAATCTATGGTAGAGAATGAAATGGATATAAAAATCAATTTCTTGAGATCTGGTAGTGGTGGTGAGCTTAATTCAAATGAATTTAAATTATTGTGTGAAGATCATGGTATAGAGAGGCATTTGTCAGCCCCTAGAACTCCTCAATAGAATATATTTGTAGAAAGGAAGAATATAATAGTTCAAGAAGTAGCTAGGAAAATGATGAAAGAAGCAAATTTACCAAAATTTTATTAGAGAGAAGAAATTCATACTTTAGTATACATTCTTAATAGAGGTAAAGCAAGAGTGCATAGTTCAAAGACTCCCTATGAGTTATGGTATGGTAAAACTCTTACAATAAAATATTGTTTGAAATTTTGGAAGCAAACACTATATCAAAAGAGATGAAGAAAACATATGAAAGTTTGATGCAAGAGCTAATGAAGGAATATTCTTTGTATACTCTACAAGAAGTAAGTCCTACTAGTGCTACAACAAAACATCGAAGAATATTGTTGAAAGTGCAAGCGTCAAAGTGGATGAAGAACAACATCGAAGTTTAGTGCTAAAAGAAGGATATGAATATGATGAATCCCTTTGCAGTGGAGAAGAAAAGGTTGAAGAGAAATTAAAATAGATGATAGTTGAAGAGGAAGAAGCTTGAAAAATATCCCTAAGACTCATAGGTATATGTAGAATAATAATTCTAAAGATTGAATCATTGGAGATAAGAGCATTTAGGTGTGTCGATAAGAAGAAAAGATGCTATGAGAGAGGAACAAGTAAATTTTTGTTTACTTTCAATGGTATAATCTAAAATTGTGACTGCAAGGCATGCAAAGATGAGAATCAAATCAAAGTTATTGTTAGAAACCAAGATTAGACATGCAAACCAAAAAAACCTTCCACAGAAGAATAAAATAGAAAAAGCAAGAGCTTTCCATGAAGATGTGCAAATAATATTATTCAGGATTTCATAATTACATGAGATGATTTTCTTTATAAAAGCAAGATATGCATAACCCTAAAGGAAACCCTAAAAGGAAAACCCTAGTGTGCACACTTAATAATTAATAAATAATTAATTATTCATGTGCCTAAGTAAACTTATGCAAGTGTAATTAAATATTAATTACACTAATAGTTATGAGAGAAGAGTTAGATAAAATTCAAAAGAATGTGACTTGGGAATTGGTCCCAAGATCGAAAAATAAGATTGTTATAGGAAAAAAGTGGATTTTTAAGAACAAGTTGAACATGAGGATGGAAAAGTTGTCAGAAATAAGGTTAGACATGTGTGTAAGGGCTACTCACAAGTAACAGGAATATATTTTGAGGAGAATTATTCTCTAATGAAAATATTGGAAGCTATTAAGATGTTTCTAGCTTTTGGATCACATAATAATGTCAAAGTATATCAAATTTATGTAATTTTATGTTCTTGAATGGTGAGTTGGAAGAGGAGGTATACATTGAACAACCAAAAGGTTTTCAGTTATCAAATGATGTTGATGTGGTCTGCAAATTGAAGAAAACATTATATGGACTCAAACAAGCTCGTAGAGCTTAGTATGCAAGTTTTGATAAGTACTTGTTTCAAAAAGTATTTAGAAAAGGTACTACAAATAGAAATCTATATTTAAAAGTTTAAGGAAATCAAATCTTGATTGTCATAGTATATGTTGATGACATAATGTTTGAAGGAAATAAAGACATGTAAAAGAATTTTGTAGAGGAGATGTGTGGAGAGATGAATTTCTTACTTGGGTTACAAATAAGTCAATCAAAGAAAGGAATTTTCATTTCACAATAAAAGTATGCTAAGGAAATGTTGAAGTTAAGGATGGAGGAATCTAAATTAGTATATACTCTTATGGTTACTGGTTGTAAGTTGAGAAAGAATGATGAATTTCCTAAAACATATCAAAGCAAGTATAGATCAATGATTGGTGGAATGTTATACCTAACTGCTACTAGACTAGATATCATGCATTCAATTTTTCTTGTGGATGTTGTGTAGGAAAATGCATACCCTTGCATTTTCACACTTGTTTGGGCCTACTTTTCTTTATTTATCCTTATTTATGTATTAATTGGTCGTATTTTGTATCCACAAGCCTAATAAATTATTTCTTTTATGGCTAATCCCAACAAACATAAAAGGGTAATTGATAATTAAATGATTTTGGCTATGTGTCCCTAATTTTTGGATTGAGACTATGATGCCACGTAGGGTGTATTTTTCCTCCAAAGGTCTTGGGACCCTCTTTTTAAATGTTCCTAAAGATGCCCCTTTTTGGGCTTTGTGCCCTAAGATTTAAGCCTCAAGACTAAGATGCCACCTAGGGTGTCTTCGTCCCCCTTAAGTTATTTTCACAATTTAATTTCAAATCTCTGTGGGATTTATCCTCCTTTAATTAGTGAATTCATATGTTGGCTTGTTGTGGTGTAATTTTGGAATATTAAGGATGGATAAGTATAAATACAAGGTTCTTTAACTCATTTTCACCTAAGACTTTTGTGAATGCATCAAAGTATCATACAAGCATTCAAGTATTCATCCTTATAGCATAATTAAGTTCACAAAAGCATTCAAGATTAATTCATCAAGCATTTGGATCCATCATAAAGATTCAAGCATCATGTGTGTTTTTGACCTAACATTTGTGATGTAGGGTTTTGATTCAAGTAAGTAATTCAATTCGAGATCTATCAAGTATTCATTCAATTCAAGATCTACATTCAAGCTAGCCACTTCACACAAGTTTATAGATTTCATAAGGGTTTGACGAGTTACAACATGGAACTTTTTTCATTCATCATTTCCCTTCATTATTACATTTCATTCCAAGGTTTAATTACCAAGAAGGGGTTTTCCCAAGGAAAACCCCCATTTACTACCAATCAACAAGTTTTTCCTCTCTTGTGTTTGTATGTTTGTAGATTTACATTGAAGATCATTTGAAGTGAAAAGTTGTAAATTTGCAAAGTTGTATTATAAAGTTTCCATGTTCACAAAAATTCACCCATAGGCCAGATTTGGACGTTTCATAACCCAAGATTGGAGAAGAAGTGCAAACATTGAACTTTAGGATAGAATTCCAAAGTTGCAGAAATTCAGATCGAGACTAATTTAGTATTAAGGGCATCTTAGTCCTTGAAGTGGTATTTTTTTTAGATTCTTCAAGATTTTTTTTGACATCGAAAGATTTTGCATCTGCCTTGAAAAATAGTAGTGAGACTAAGTCGGTAGTAAGGGCATCTTAGTCCTCCATAGCATATTTTGAAAACATTTTTACATTTCCAAAATCCTTATCACATTTCCAAACTTCCCAAATACACACATCCTAACCTATTGTTACTTAATTTTATCATTTGCACTCATTATTTGGTTTGCATTACATGTTTTGAGAGTTGAATATAAAGTTGTATTTTCCAAGCTTTTTCTTGGTAGTGAACCCTTCAAAGCCTAAGGAATCTTCCTAGGTCTCCTTTATTGAGAATTGACTCACCTTTGTGTTGATATTCAATCCAATTTGGGATCCAAGGTTTCCTTGAATGAACCATCCCCCCTATAAAGGAAAATTTTAGGATTAGGGATTCATTTCTTGCATTATGAGTCCCCCTTCTTTTCCCCACACATTTTTCCCACAGTTCATTTTTGTGAACCCGACATTTTGGACATTCATTTTTCTGATTTGGAGTTCATTAAGGTTTTAGATCTAAGTTGCATTCTTTCTTGCATTTCATATTACATTAGTGAAAGTACATCTAGGGTTTCTCACATTTGCATTAGTGAAAGTGCATATAGGTTGGATTTTTTCTTTCTTGTCATTTTATCTTAATAAAAATCCTAAAAAAGTGCATTTTCAATCATCCTAATTGCATTTAGGTACATTGTTGTTGCATTCAAAATTTAAAAAAATCATTTTTTTTTAATCCTATAGTATGTGAAGCATAGAATATGACACATGTTTCGGATTCAAAAATTGTGATACCGTTTGAAAGCTATCTAGATGTTTTTTAATAAACCTTTCAATTAGGACTTTAGTCGTAATTCAAATAGAAAATAAATAATAATTATTTATTAAATTCAAAGTAAAGAATAATTTATAATATTGGTGGAAAGCTGAGAATCTCCTTTAAAAACCCTTTTCGTTTCATTATTTTTTGGTAAAAAAAATGTCATCAACCACATACCCATCATATCACCACTTTTTGGCCCATCATGATGTTGTACATACCCATAAACAATCATAAAAATCATACTTTTTCTTCTCCTTTATCTCTCCTAATTTTGAAGAAGATACTTTGATGTTAGAAAACACAGCCAATAAAAGTCATGAAAAACTTATGGAACAAGACAATAACATCATTGATGAATAAGACAATTCAACCATCAATCATTTCCCTATTTGTGTTGAAGTCATTTTAGAAGAACCAATCGTTGAATGTCAATAACATTTGGTTTGTAGTTCTCCTAAAAACTCTCCTACTAGGGAAGATATCATGGTGGAAGAAAATGAGAATGTTGACAACAGTAATCCCTTAGATGAAGATGATGAAGTGACATTAGACTCCCCTTCACTAAGAGATCATGAAAATAAGGATAAGTATTTTGAGGTTATGCACATTAGATCATACCCCTTGAAGTACACTCTTGAGATCAAACTGATATCATTTATCCACCCTCTCAAAAACCACAAGTTTGAAACAAACCCATCCTTATCCTTGAACCACCTAAGAACATTATTTCACATCAACTGAGTTACAATATCATTGCTCATACATACAACACTAGGAATAATCCATAACCAATAAAAACACCTTCAACATTCCTCCCATTTCCTAATCCTATCTTACCAAGTCCCCCCTATTCGCCTTCACAAAGTGGAAATTAGTATGACCTTCTTAAACAATTTAAGTATATTCCAACAAAGATATCACTCTAGGATGATTTAGAATTCACCTAGAACTATCACACTATGCTTCAAACTGCCTTACAACAAGTTCATGTCCCTTCTAATTTGTAATTGAATGACATAGCAGCCATTATTCAAGGGCTAAATACTGACATTGTTTTCCACCAAATAGAGCTCCCTCCTTTGGAAGTGCAAAAACAATTTAACACTTTTATAATAATATCTCAATTGATGTAAAAGGATAGGGATAAAGTGAACTCGTGTTGACAATGGATTAGCCCTTAATGTGTGTAGTGTGGCTCTTTTGGATGGTCTTGGTGTAGATAAATAAAAATTAAACCTAATTCTTTATCTATAAAGGGATTTGACAATGTAGGAAAGCAACCACTTGGATTGATCACTTTACCTATTAAAGTTGGAAAGGCCACATTAGAAACATGGATCCATGTTATGCCTCATGATATTTCATACAATCTCCTTTTAGGTAGAATGTGGATTCATGCAATGAATGGGATGCCTTCTACTCTTCATCATAAAATGAAGTTATTTACAACAACAAAGTGTACACTGTTAAAGCTGACCTTGACCCAAATAGTTGTTTGAACATTTAGAAAAACAAGGAGAATTCTTTGGCAACATTAACACCAACTACACAAGTGGAACCTGTACAAAATAAGGACAAAGAAAAAGATATTGAGGAAGTCACAAAGCCATTAGAAGATGATTAGGGTTCCTTAGACTTCAAACCTACATTCATGGGAGAATACAATATAGTTCAAGCAAAGAATTTAAAAAGGAAAAAGAAAAATTAGTAATGTCAACACAAAATTCAGAAGTCCCTTTGAAAGCATCCACCTCAACCACTTTAAAAGAAGAAACAAATTGTACAACAAATTGTGATGAACTTAATTATGAGCAACCACTAAATCCCAAAGGGATGAAGAATCTTTATGGAAAAGGCTATGAAATGATGAAACAACTTGGATATATAGTGGAAAAGGATGTGGTGCTAGAGAACAAGGTATTTGTGTCCCTATAGAGCCTCACACACAAGAAAAGACTAGTGGTCTTGGTTATTTTCCCCCAAAAGACACAAACAATCCTTCACTCAATATCAACATTATTTCAAAAGATTCCTCTAAGCCAACTTTAAGAGTAATTCCCCCTAAATTGATAGACACTTGTAGTCTTGATTGTTATCCTTTGAAATAAACAAAGAAATCCTAGCTTAACATTAATTTCATCATGCAAAACACTTATGATTCAAATTTGATAGATTTTACACACTCTCATAAAAGGAGGGCACAAAATATCAGAATCTAAATAGTCTTGTATAGGTATGAAAACTAATACTAAGCAAGAGATCTCTTTGCCACAAAATAATGAAGCATCCACTAGTTTTGATCAAGAAAGGATCTTGTTGAGAATGATCCAAGAACATTTTATATCTCCACCTCCAAGAACACGAAGGAAATTTTACTATAAGAATTCATTTTGTGCATATCATAGAGTTCACGGTCATGCTACTAGTGAACAGAAAGCTTTGAGTAGTAAAATCCAACATCTTTAGGAGTTTGGTTCTCTTCCTTATGTGGGGGCACCTAATTCCTCTAATTGATATTGATTTTCACACTAGCATGTTTCTTATACATCATTTCAGCTCATCCTTTTCCTACACTAAGTGGGAGGAAGGAGTTAAGTAGCCTTTTCCTCATGGGTATGTGTAGGATCATCATGGAAAAAATAGGTCCTTAAGTGGCAAAAAATTTAGAAAAATCAATGTTAGACAACTTCACTTAAAAATTTGAACAAGTTATATATATTATTTCAAAAATATGTAAGAATAGATTTTTTAGAAAATTGAATGTAATTTCTAAACTACTAGGTTTATTTAAAAATAAATAAAATCTATTTGGTGAAAATTTGAAATTTGAATGTAGTAGTACTTAAATTTCAGAGAAAAAATAAGAAGTAGGTGTCTGTCTAACCACCCTAACCATAATAAAATGATAATATTTTTTTATAAGATTTTATATATAAGTAGAGGACTCATGTCCAGATGTGATGCATATTTTTTTGTAATTTTTTTCTAGGTAAATAATTAATTATGAATTTTTTATTACAACTTTTAAAACATATAAAACTCGTATGCCTGACCACCTTAACTTGGTCAAAACTTCATGAAATTTAATTTTTATTTTTCTAATCCTATAGTATGTGAAGCATAAAATGTAGCGCATGTTTCAGATTCAAAAAATGTGATACCGTTTGAAAGTTATAGATTTTTTTCAATCATCCTATCGATCAGGACTTTAGTCATAATTCTAATAGAAAATAAATAATAATTATTTATTAAGTTCAGATTAAAGAATAATTTATATTTGTGGAAAGCTGAGTCTCCTCTAAAAACCCCTTTTGTTTCATCAATTTTGGGTAAAAAAAAGTCGTCAGCCATATACCCTACAAATACCCATAATATTACCACTTTTCGGCCCATCATGATCCTGCACATACCCTCATATGTCACTTTTCATTGTCTCTTTTGGCTAGTTGATCACCTTCCATGTACATATAACATCAGGGTATGTGTAGGATCATGATGGGCCAAAAAGTGGCAATATGATGGGTATGTTTCACCCAAAATTGATGAAATGAAAAGGGTTTTTAAAGGAGATTCTTAGCTTTTCACCAATATAAATTATGCTTTACTTTGAATTTAATAAGTAATTATTATTAATTTTTATTCAAATTATGACTAAATTCCTAATTGATAGACTGATTGAAAAACAGTTATAGGTTTCAAACATTATCATATTTTTTGAATCCAAAATATGTGTCACATTTTATGTTTCACATATTATAGGATTAAAAATATAAAATTTGAATTTCATAGAGTTTTGACCAAGTTAAGGTGGTTAGACATACTATATGCATCACATCGGGACATGAGTCCTCTACTTATATCTAAAATCTTATAAAAAAATATTGTAATTTTATTGTGGTTAGGGTGGTCAAAGCGACACCTACTTCTTATTTTTTCCCTGAAATTTAAGTACTACTGCATTGAAATTTCAAATTTTTACCAAATAGATTTCCTTTTTTTTAAACAAACCTAGTAGTTTAGAAACTACATTCAATTTTCTACAAATTCTATTCTTACATATTTTTGAAATAATATAGATAAATTATTCAAATTTTTACATTAAGTTGCCTAACTCTATTTTTTTAAGGGCCTATTTTTACCATGATGATCCTACACATGCCTAGCACACTTGGGATTTGTATGACATGTCTTTAGTTGGCTTGCATGTGACATACTAATTTATGAATTTTTGGGGTAGCCCCTTCCCTTCTCATGATAGATTATTGGAAACATATGACTTCGCATAGGGATTTCTATATAAGATCTCATGTCTTCTTCCACTTTAAAGAAATTTCTCACAGTAATGATGTTTGCAACCACTTTAAAGTGGGGCATACATTGACACTCATGTTTCATTGTGTTATTTTCTTTCTTCTTGGGTATGTGTAGGATCATGATGTGCCAAAAAGTTGTGATATGATGGCTATGTGTAGGGTATGTGGCTGACAACTTTTTTTTACCCAAAATTGATGAAATGAAAATGGTTTTTAAAGGAAATTCTTAGATTTCCACCAAGATAAATTATTCTTTACTTTACATGATAAATTATTCTTTACTTTTCATTTAATAAATAATTATTATTCATTTTTTATTTGAATTACGAATAAAGTCTAGATTGATAGGTTGATTGAAAAGCATCTATAGCTTTCAAATGGTATCACATTTTTTGAATCTAAAACATGTGTCACATTCTATGTTTCACATACGATAGGATAAAAAAAAATGAATTTCATGAAGTTTTGACCATGTTAAGGTGGTTAGACATATGAGTTTTGTATATTTTTTAAAAGTTGTAATAAAATTTTCATAATTAATTATTTACTTGGAAAAAAATTATAAAAAATATGCATCAAATCAAGACATGAGTCCTCTACTTATATCTAAAATCTTATAAAAAAAATATTATCATTTTATTGTGGTTAGGGTGGTCAGATAGACACCTACTTCTTTTTTCCGTAAAATTTAAGTACTATTGCATTAAAATTTCAAATTTTCACCAAATAGATTTTTTTTAAAATATAGTTTAGAAACTACATTCAATTTGTTACAGATTCTATTCTTACACATATTTGAAATAATATAGATAACTTATTCAATTTTTTACATCAAGTTGCCTAACTTTGATTTTTCTAAATTTTTCACCACTTAAGGGCCTGTTTTTTCCATGATGATCCTGCACATACCCTCCTATGATGCATTATTTTCTTGGTGGTGTCATTGTGTTTGATTTCCTCCAAGAGTGTGATATTTCTTTTACTTTTCCTCTCTTGGAGACATTAGGCACAATGTTCCCTAAGAAGAGACCTTGAATGAACTAAGAAAAATCCCTCTGAACATCCCTCTTTCTTATTGCATTGCATTTTTTTAGCTTATTAAATTCATGGATGTATGGCTTTGATATGGTTTTTCGGGGCTCACCTAGTTGAAAAATAGCTTCACTAACCCTTGTGAGCATGTATTTTCTTTTTTTTTCCTTATCATAGTCATGGGGGTATGACTTTGATATGGATCTCTTGGGGCTCACCTAGTGGAGAACTAGTTTCACTAGCCCTTGTGAAAATGCATTTTGTTTGCACAGTGGACAATGTGTTCCACTTGTAAACCTTTTTTGGAAAAACAACCTAGACCTGGTCCATAGTGCAATGGATGGCCAGTTGAAGCTTTATCTATTGTATTTTTCTTTTTCCTTTCCCTACCTTTTTCTATCTTTGATAGTGTATTCTAGCGATCTAGTTATGACTTCATATATCATCTGAAAGCATGTTCCTTTGTACCTATGTTGGTTTTTCATAGGATCTTCATCTTGGGGGCTTGACCACCCTCTTGGTCATTTTCATCCTATCTCACTAGCATTTATACATTTGAACCCCTCTTGATTGTGGGGTTGGCTACTTTAGTGCGAGTTTGAAGCAAGTTCATCCTCTCACTAAAGTGGGGGCTAAATTTAGTGTAGGAAAATTCATACCCTTATATTTTCACACTTTTTGGGGCCCACCTTGCTTTATTTATCCTTATTTGAGTCTTAAATGGTCTGATTTTGCATCCAAAAGCCTAGTAAATTATATTTTTTTGTTGATAATCATGAAAAACATCAAAGGGTAAATGATAATATTATGATTTTGGCTATGTGTCCTTGATTTCTAAACTGGGACTAAGAGGCCACCTAGGTCATCTTTTTCCTCCAAAGGTCTTGGGACCCTCTTTTTAACTATGCCTTAAAGAGGCCCCTTTTTGGAGTTTGTGCCGTGAGTTTTAAGCCTCGGGACTAAGATGCCACCTAGGGCATCTTAGTCCCCCTTAAGCTATTTTTAGGCTTAAATTTCAAATATTGGCAAGATTTAGCCTCCTTTAAGTAATGAATTCATTTTTATCTTATTGTGGTGTAATTTCAAGATATTAAGCATGGATAAGTATAAATACAAGGTTCTTTCACTCATTTTCACCCAAGACTTTTGTGAAAGCATCCAAGTATCATCCAAGAATTCAAGTATTCGTCCTTATAGCATAATAGAGTTCACAAGAGCACTCAAAATAAATTCATCAATCATTTGGAACGATCATCAAGATTTAAGCATCATGTAAAATATATTATTGCATCATGTGTGTTTTTGAGCTAACATTTGTGATGTAGGGTTTTGATTCAAGCAAGCAATTTAATTCAAGATCTCTCAAGAATTCATTCAATTCAAGATATACATTCAAGCTAGCCACTTCACACAAGTTTGTAGATTTCATAACAAGGGTTTGGTGAGTTGCAACATAGCACTTTGTTCATTCATTATTTCCCTTCATTATTCCATTTGATTCCAAGGTTTAATTACCAGCAAGGGGTTTTACCAAGGCAAACCCCTATTTACTAACAATTAATAAGTTCTTCATCTCTTATGTGTTTATGTTTATAGATTTAGGTTGAAGATAATTTGAAATGCAAAGTTGTAAAGTTGTAAGGTTGCATTACAAAGTTGGCATCTTCACGAAAAGTCACCTATAGGCCATATCTTGAGGTTTCAAGACCTAGGATCTAAGAAGGATGTGTAGACATTGAACCTCAAGATCACATTTAAAAGTTGCAGAAATTTAGATCAGGACTAAGTTGGCAGTAAAGGTGTATTAGTTCTCCAAGTGGTGCTTTAATAGATTGTTCAAGATTCTATTCTAACATCTAAATATTTTGCATCTACCCCAAAAAAATAGTAGCAAGACTAATTCAACAGTAAGGGAATCTTAGTCCTCCCTAGCATATATTTTGACAACATTTTTGCATTTCTAGAATCCTTATCACATTTCTAGACTTCCCAGGTACACACAAGGTGATCCCATAATATTGGTTTACAATTTTTGGCCAAATTGGACATCGAACTAATTTTTTCTAACTAAATCTTCACTTTCGAGCACATATAGCAGCTAAACCATTTTCTGTAGATTCAAAATATTTTTTTTCAAAATTTTTGGAATCAGATTGCACTTCTTTTTCCATCTCCTTCGAAAACTAGATTTTTTCAGTAAACACCATTTTTAAGAAGTGATGCTCACCGGATCCAACATAATTTTTTTTCCATGAAGGATAAAATTCTAATTTTTTCAAATTTAGATTTGTGACTCTAATATCTAGTGCTTTATTGAATCTTTTTTCCTTAATCAAGTTTCGAATTCAAACCAATTACAATTCAGACATAGCAAAACTATATACAACATAAGTTTTTTTGCATGTATCAAAATTTGATTTTTCTTGTTGTTGGATCAAGGAATTCAAGTTCTAGTGCACTGATATTTTTTAATCTTTTTTTGATAATCTACTATTTTCCACATGTGCAAAAGAGAGAGCTTGATTTTCGGTGAAAAACCTACATTCACAAGAAATAAAAAATAAATATAATAATTAAATTAAATTTATTTAAAATTATAATTTTTGGAAAGATTATAATAAGGACTACATACTTACAAAAAATAAATTTTAAATGAATTCATTTGATCCCCCAAAAGGTAAATCAAAAGGGGTTTTTATTAGCATTTTGATAGGTGTAAAGGAGACTTTGTTATAGGTATTGTTAAGAACTAGTGGGATTCTATCCAAGGGGGTTTGATCTAAGGTAGTTCGATCAAACCCTCTTCAATTGGAATCCTTTAAATGAAACTTTTCAAGGTTTACATTGTTCTATTTTCTAAAAATATGTGATTTCAACAAAAATCGGGATCTCCTAGAAATTGTAAACTAGTATTGCGGGATCACCCCACATCCTAACTTGTTGTTACTTAATTTTATCATTTGCACTCATTATTTGGCTTGCATTACTAGGTTTTGTGAGATGAATATCAAATTTTATTTTCCAAGATTTTTCTTCATGGTGAACCCTTCAAAGTTTAAGTAATCTTCCTAGGTCTTTTTTATTGAGAATTGACTCACCTTTGTGTTGATAGTCAATCAAATTTGGGATCCTAATTTTCTGTGAATGAACCATCCCCCATATAAAGGAAAATTTGAAGATTACGGATTCCTTTTTTGTATTGTGAGTCCTCCTTATTTTCCCCACACATTTTTCCCATAGTTCAGTTGATAGATTTCAAGAAGATACCAAAGAATCATATGTTGTAATAGTGAAGATGATATTTAGATACTTGAAGGGCACTCTAGACTTTGGTCATTGATATCTTGAGGATATTGAATTCTCTTTGAGTACATACATAGATGCAAATTAGGCAATATTTATAGATGAAAAAATAAGTACAAGAGGTAGTGATTTCTGTCTTGAAAGAAGGTTGGTTTCATGTTTTAGTAAGAAGTGGGATTTATTGTCACTATCTACTGCAAAGGCATAACATACTACAACATCATGATGCACACAAGTGTTGTGAATGAAGCAAAAATTGAAGGATATTAGAGTATAATATTATGAACATATTTTTATATTGTGTGACAATACAAGTGTAATAAATATTTCAAAGAACCCAGTAATGCATTCAAGAACAAAGAATATCTCTATCTAGTATCATTTTCTAAGACAGAAAGTTGCAAACAATGAGGTGAAGCTCGAGTATGTACTTACAAAGGATCGAGCTATAGATATATTCACAAAGTCTCTTCCTTAAAGAAAATTCTGAGTATTCAAACATAAGTTAGGGGTTATTGCCCCTTCTTTCAAATAGATGCATAAGTGTGAATTTGTTTAGGTGAGCATTCAAAGATACATTCTTGGTCCTAGACTAATTTTGAAGGCTACCTCTCAAGGGGGGTAGGTAGTGGTATTTTTGGTTGATACAATCTGATGGAGCATATTTTGTGCCCCTAAGGGGGAGAGTGTAGAAAAGTTAGAGTAGTGGAGACAAAGTAGTTGTTTGTTGGTGTTTTCTAAAGTGGTGTATGGAGATGTCAAAAGGAGAGAACATAAAAGAAAAATTATATGTAGATGATGTGTGCAAAGTGCAAGTGTTTCCCTTTGAGTGGTTTCCAAGGGGGTGAGCAAAAGAGTTCAATGTGGAAGAGAAAAAGAGAAATCAAGCATGCAGGAAAGAGAGAGTTGGTTGATTTTATGGTTGTTTGCAATTAATGTGAAAGGGGGAGAGATATGGTTGAATAACCATAGTGCAAGAGAATAATATGAAGATAATATGGTATAAAATATATAGGGGAGAGAGTTTTCAAGAGAGAATAAGTCTATGGAACAAAGGTTAAAGAGAGAGTGTGAAGAGAAAGAGATGCCCCAATTAGGGAGAGTGCTACTTTGTTGTTGTTGGTTTTTTTTGTTATTGATAGTTTTTCAAAGAGATGGTGTTGCCATTAATGACAAAGGGGGAGATTGTTAGAAGATTGAGTTTCTTGGGTGTTATCGTTGATGTCAACCCCTTGTATCTAGAGATTGTTGGTGTTGAAATTTTTTGGTAGTATGAATGCTTTGTGGTTTTATTTTTCATTGATATCAACCCTAGTGTGAATATTTTTGGTGTTGCTGAGAGTGTGTTGCAATATTGTGTCATATATACTATGGTTTAGTGTCAATCTCTAGTTTATTCATTATGAGAAGGCGTTTGAGAGTGTATAGTGTGATAGAGTTGTGCTCAATGGTGTGCTCCGCATTTCTTCATAGTTGAAGATATACCTATGTAGTTTGGATGTGATGATCAAAGGTGTTTAGAGTGGTTATATCTAGATTTTCAAGTTCTATATCATGTAGTAATGGAAGATGTGTTTGATAGTGTGTTTTTTTGTGAAGAAGGTTGTCTAGGAGAAATGAGATTGCTCAACATTTATTTGTGTTAAAGTTTTTTGTCTTAAAAAATCTGGGAATGTGCTTATATTTTTTGTATCTACCTTCCCTTAAGGTTTGATGTGTTAAAGTGTTCACCAAGGTTGATGTAAGAGAGGGGGACCAGCCACATCAAAGCTCCAGGTAACGACGAGTTGAAAGTAGAGGGCTACCCTAACTTACCTCACTCTAATAGGATCCTTAGGACGAGGATCAAGAATGAAGAGCACTATGAAGTACTTGTCACTCTATAGACTTGAAAATCTATTTGGGGCTAGATGATCCATTTTTCGGAGTCCAAATTGTACCTTAGACATCTTTATATTCGACAATGGTAGCATGGGTCTCAGACAGTAACAAGATGTGCTTGTGATTCTCTAGTGCATTGACATTCGTATGGCCAGAAAACATAAATTATAAGTAGAAAAGGCTATAAACCTACTTAACAGTCTAGCTAAATGATTTTAACTTGAAGGAAAAAATGATAAAGTACAGAGAGTAAATGTGAAAATAATAAAATATGTAGATAATTACTAAGTGATGAAAACCAACTCACTGAAATGCTAGTTCGCTAGTGAGCTCCACCAACACATTCACCTACACACAAGGAAGAAGGAGAAAAATTATGGGGCTATATAGCCTTAATCAAAACCCCACTTTGGTGTTTCCATCTCTATAGACAACTAGAAAGGAACAAAGTAGAATATGTGATGAAGGAAATAGAAGAGAAATAGCTATTTTTGAACACTACAAAAAATACTACACTACTCTATCAAACAACAAAAGGAAAAGTGAAGTATTACCACCTCCACCCAAAGGCTCTCAAGGCCAATGAAGGGAGAATGCAAGCAATGAACTTGGTAAAGTCACCACCGCCACAACCATGGTGAAGAGAGGTCTTGCAAGACTCCAAGCTCACAAATTTTATAGTAGAGAAACATGTATAAAGATGGATTGAATAAGGTAAAAAGATATTGCAATCCTGAAGTGGAGTGGTGAAGATGGAGTGCTAAAATGTTGAAGAGATTGAGAAATTTTCTTGAGAGTTCAAATATGAATGAAAAAGTTGAAGTGAAAGTGAATAGAATGGATTTGAATGAAAAAGGGAGTCATTTCGAGTCGGTTGGCCACACAAATCGATTAAAATTCAAACCCAATTAGGTGTGTAATGTCCCTATGGAATCTAGATGGAGGAATCTATCAAGGATGATAGCGCACTATGCGAATGTTTGTGCACCATGCTCATGTCCCTAATGAAAATTCCCCCACCGACAGATAAAACACGCATCAAATGGATGCATTGTGGATGGGTCATGCAAAATTTTTCCTTCAGATTTGATTTTCTAAGGTGAGAGTATGCAAAAGGGGAATTTACACAAGGCGTGAAAATTCACTCACATACATTTTCCCCCCACTTTAGTGAGTGTGAATATAAATGAGCATTTGGTAAAGTAGATCGAAGAGATAGACATGTATACCTAAATCATCAAGGAAGCATAACACAATCTGGTGAACTTAAAAGTATAAGGTAGAAAAAGGACTCAACAAGTACTCTCTCTTGAGGAGTTTCAAATAAAAGGACTCCATAGCTCTATGGAACTATGAAGTTGTATAAAAAGTACACCAAAGGCCTTCAAACCAACGATGGAAAAATCTTGCAGCATGTAAGTGCCTCATAGACCCATAGACCTACAAGAAGGCATTCCCCCAAGTACTCTTTCATGAAGGAAGCCCAGTGAAAGGGGGACTTTACAAAGTTAGAATGGAAAGTGGCTTCACAAGCACACCTACAAAGCAACATGTTAATCCATAGATAAAACATGTCAAATAACACAAAGCAACCACATAGGTAAACAAGTAGACAACCATGTAGATAGTCAAGAAATTGAAAGGCTTTCAAAGGGGTCCCTTGGGAACCCTTCAAAAGAAGAGGGTTCCATTGAAGGAACGCATTGTTTGAAAGTGCAAGAATGTTTTTCAAAAATGGATTCAACATCAAGGAATCCTTTCAAAAGATGTTCACTTCATCAAGTAATTTGAAAGGAAGAAACTCCCCCCTTGCAAGGGGAAGTTTGAGGCTTCTCCCACAAGAAAAGTTGCTCCCTCCTTAGAGGAAAGTTCTTCAACTTCTCACTTTTTGACCCCATGATAAAGGAAACGCATTCCACTAGGGGTCCAAGTTGAGAATATTCAATGGAAAAAAATTCATTTTCTAAAAATTGAAGTTGATTTAGTAGTCTCCCTTAAGGTGGTGCATGTTGAATGCAACGGCACACAACGTCCTAAGGAGAGAAAAGAAAGAATGAAAAAGTGATGTGGCCCATGGAGCATAGTGAGATGTTAGTGTGGTGATGTTGTTGCACACACAAGGGACAACACATAGGAACCACAACATCACAACTCAAGTAAAGAAGAGAGAAAGATAAGAAAACTACAAAAAGAAACAATGACATCACAAATAGAGGACACAAGGGAGATTTGATATTTCGGGGTCAGAGCTACTCATGAATATATAAGTATAGTAATAGTATAAAAATTAACTATCATCAGCCCCTACTATATCAGACCATATGAAGAATGCAAGAGAAAAAAAAGTAAAAATAAAATATTGGATTGACATGGAAGGGAAGCCTAAATTCCCCCAACACTTTGCATCATCCCCAATTTTCTGAAAAATCAAAACATGTAACAGAGGAAGAATGATGCCACTAATAGAGGAAGTTTAAGACACATAATCACTCCTATAGTGAATCGCCTACAAGGGTGACAAGGGTCATCTAGGAACATATAACACAAGTATGAGGAAACACATCACAACAAACACACACCTAATCTAAAGGTAAAGAAAAGGTCTCCTCTTAACACTCATCAACCAAGAGGTCATTTGTTTCCTAATCTATATCATTATAAGGAGAAGGAGGACCAGCCTATAGTGGTGGAATATTATGGGGCAAAGATTTTTGAACTTCTCACAATAAGGGCCAAGGAAGAAGGCCCCACAAGGTCTTCTCCACTCGACTCTTGTGGAGCTATGGTCAACAATTTTGTGAAGATTGTTGATAGGGATAGGACCCTGTCTAGAGAGTTAAACATGCACTTTATAGGAGTTCCATCTGTTACCTCAATGGATTAGGAGGATGACACTTGATATCCACCATTAGGCTCACTAAGTGACTCGAGAGCGGTGAAAAACTCAGGGGAAGCCAAAATCTGCTCTATCACTAGGATGGTACAAGCTAGCATAGGACCACCTTTGAAGAAGGTGGGATACTCTTATGCCTCCCATTCCTATAATGACCAACCTCCACCTTATGCTTCATTAGAGGATGTGAACTTCCCACAAACGAGGAAAGAGGTGCAAAGGAGGAGGAGAAAATTTTAGTGGACACCACTAAGGTGTTTGGCATGTCCGCAGGTTTAGGGAATGGTGGGATTTTTGGAAAGGACATAAAAATAGGTGGATCAACAAAAGGAGTGATTAAACACCTACACCTTTTTATGGTTAGGTGCACTCACTCTCATTGTAGGAGTCAGAAGCATAACCAAATTTTATTAAATGGAAGCAGAGGGGATGAGAGAGGAGGATGGAGTAGGAGGCCCTAAAATAGGGGTGGTTAACTCCCCTTCCTTCCTTTGCAAATCAGCTTGCTCAACTACAAGAGCCTTTTATTGATTGTTGCGCTCACACACAAGGTAGTTTCTATGACTCTTGGAACTAGAGGCTAGGAGTTGAGAAGTGATAGAAGGATCATGCTTATCCATAGGGGTGTCCATCACAGTCATTTTTGATGGATGGATAGACTCCTGAATGGGAGTAGGAGGAAGAGGTTGAGAGACAATGGAGGAGTCAACTCTAACATCTAGGCGGCAGGCCTCTTCCCATTCACTGCTTTAGGAGGAGTGGTGGGAGTTAATAGAGGTAGAGAAATATAGGATTCCCTATGGGTGTTAGGGTTAGAAAGAAGATATCTAACAAGACAAAGAACACTAAGGGGGATATATAACAAGAGCATTAGAAAGTAGATATCTAACAAGACAACACAAATCTATTAGATGAGTAGATTTGGGGCTAGACAAGCCAATTTCTAGAGTCCCAACTATACCTCAAATAACTTTTTCTAAGGATGGAAGTGCAAGTTTGGGATGATAGCATGGTGCACTAGCATCCATATGGAAAGAAAATGTAAAGTACAAAAACAAAGGCCAAAAACCTACTTAATAGTCTAGTTAAATGATTTTAAGTAAAATGATAGAATGATAAAGTATAGAGATTAAATGCATAAATAATAAAATAAGTAGATAAAGACTAAGGTGATGAAAACCAACTCATTAAAATTCCAGTTCACCAATGAGCTCCATGCACACGTTCATCTACACACAAGCAAGAAGAGGAAAATTGTTGGGGTTTTATAGGGGTTTTCCTCAATCAAACCCTTGCATTGGTGTTTCTATCTCCATAAATAGCTAGAAAGCAGCAAAGTAGAATATGTAATAAATTAAATAGAAGAGAAATAGAGATTATTGAACACTACAAAAGAGACTAGGCTACTCTATCAAACCACAAAAGGAAAAGTGAAGCATTACCACCTCCACCTAAAGGATCTCAAGGCCAATGAAGGGAGAATTCAAGCAATGAACTTTGCAAAGTCATTACCACTGTAACCATGGTGAAGGGAGGTCTCACATGACTCCAAGATCACAACTTTTTTAGTAGAGAAACACATACAAAATTGATTGAATAAACTAACAAGTTGCTACAATCCTCAAGCAGAGTCATGAAAATGGAGTGTTAGAATGCTGAAGAGATTGAGAATTTTCTTGAGAGATCAAATGTGAATGAAAAAGTTAAAGTGAAAGTGAATAGAATGGATTTGAATGAAAAATGGAGCCATTTTAGGTTGGTTGGCTGCATAGAGGCATTACAACTCAGCCCCAATTAGGTGTGTAATGTCCCCATGAACTCTAGATGCAGGAATCTATTAGGGGCAACAGTGCACTACGTAGACATTTTTGCACCGCTCTCGCGTCCTTGACAAAAATTCCCCCACTAACACACAAATCATGTGCTAAGTGGATGCATTCTAGACGGGTGATGTGGAATTTCGCTTTTGTATTTTATTTTCTAAGGTGAGGGTATGCAAAAGGGGAATTTACACAAGATGTGTAAATTCACTCCTATACAGTTGGTTAGTAAGTCGTATGTCTGTGCTAGTGTGTCTAGATGCACAAAATGAAAGTAATCTTTAGTTTCAGGTGGTTGCATAAATGGTGTTGAATATTTTGATGATTTGGAATATTCTTGGATGTTTTTGAAGTCTTTCTATATGGTTCATGAGATGTTTTTGAACTTGGAAAGGCATGTATGTGGTCGCTTGTTAGTTTTAGTGTAGGTTTGGCTAACATGGCATGCTAGCACTAATTTTGGAGGTTTTTCATGGATTGTGAATGTGTTGAGAAGAATTTTGATGTAGATTTGGGTTCTAGTTAACCCTTGGTGTGATCTTTCTTCACTTCTATCCACTACAAAGTTGTTTGGTGCAGACCTATTTGGTGTTGCACGTTTGAGGTGCATACATTTCATTAAGGCCAACCTAATTGATAATGTTTTAGGTCATGGATTGTATAAATGTAAGTTGAGTTGTTGGAGATGTGTGTGGGTTATGAGTGGTGTGTGAAATATGCAAGAGATGCAAATGTGATCAAGTGTGTAGATCTAAGTGCAAGCTTCAATGCTTATGAATTTTGGATGCAGTGAGTAGAAGGTGTCTACATTTCAATATGTAAGTGAATTTTTCATGCTTTAGTAGAACTATGCCTTCAATATAAGTCAAATGCATTGTTAGCAGTTCATGTTTGGTAGTGAGCCAACCTTTCTTTTATTCTTCTTAAGAACAAATAGTGAGTCTTTTTTTTAGTAACCCTTTCTTCTTTTTTAGGGGAGTGAGCTATTTGCAGTGAGTGTAATTGTATCCAATATTTTAATTCATATATGTGACCTAATCCTCACCATGGTTTTTCCCTTCTTAGATTTTCTACGTAAATCTAGTGTTCTTATGTGTTTATATGTTTTTGCATTATTGTTTCATTTGTTTACATTCTAATAATGCATGATATGGATTTAAAGGTTGATAAGGGTATGAATGATATTGAGGGATTGAATTTTTAAGTATACAACTGATTCACCCTCCCCCCACTCAGTTGTCCTATGCATCTAACAATAGGAGATATAAAACTTGAATCCATCAAATGATGATTTTCAACTGATGAGCTAAAACCACCAAAAAGTGGTGCTCAAATCTTCCCCAATCAAATATGTCTTATGATGTGTCATAATACACATAACAAGTTGGTCAACAAGTGTAACCCTTTGCAAAAAAAAAAAGCAATTAACAACTTCTTACATTTTCTATGCAAACTTTCAAATGCCATAATTTTGATCTAATGAGCCAATTAAGTTTATTTTTAAAAATTAAAGTACTCAATGAGATCTACACAACATGCACTTTTGTGTGTGGTATTGAGTAATTTCTTTTTTACTAATAACTAATCATATAACCTAAAATTTGAGGTTTTCTAGTTTATATATAAAAATCACACTTTTGTAATCTTTGTGTTAGCAACAAGGTTGAGACACCATTCTCAACATAAGTGTGATATTATCTCTATTTAATAAGTTTACTTAGGATAATTAGGATTCCATCAATATCTCATTAACTCATGATTGATGGTAGCAAGGTATCACCTCTATTCAATTAAAGTCCCTTTTGTCTTAGTTAGTCTTAGATAACTTTTGTTTTACCTATACGTGATTGATAAGTAACTCATATCTCTTTGACTTATAATATCTTTGATGCATGAATCCAAGAGGTCTATATTTATATGTTATTTTTTATGAATTTTCTCTTAATATTGAATATATAATTTAGCATTATGTTCAAATCTAATTTTTTTATTAGTTTATACTAAATTGTATGTTAGGTAAAAAATCTATTGTTCATAATAAATTCTAATATGGTATAAAATATATGATGATACAAATTAGTTCATTTAAGGTATTATAGATCATGGTTGATCTTGAAATGTTGTTGAACAATAGGAAAATGGGTGCTTTACAACCTAGGTCATAGAACGCCACTTTTGTCCTACTATCATTCAAGAATGGTTTGAAGATCCCAAATTGGATTGACTATCAACCTAAAAAGGTGAGTCAATTCTTAATAAGGAGGACCTGGGAGGGGGTTCTATAAGATTTTAGGGGTTCACCACCAAGCCAAAGCTTGGAAAAGACACTTTAACATTCAACTCACAAAACCTAGTAATGCAAGACAAATAATGAGTACAAATGGTGAAATTAAGCTACACCAATCTAGGATATGTGTACCTGGGAAGTCTGGAAACATAATGAGGATTCTAGAAATGTCAAAATGCTATCAAAAAATGTTTTGGAGGACTAAGACACCCTTACTATTGTCTTAGTCTTGGTACTTTTTTTCAGGGCAGATGTGGAGTCTTCAAATCTCAGAACAGAATCTCAAAGAATCTCTAAAAAATATGCCTAGGAGGACTAAGATGGCCAAGCTGGTGTATTAGTCTTGTTTTGAATTTCTAAAAACTTTGAATGTGGTCCTGAGCTCCAAAGTATACACTTATTTCTTCTCCGAACTTAGGTTCTGAAACTTTTGTATTTGACATGTAAGTGAGTTTCCATGAATATGACAACTTTGTAATGCAACTTTGCAACTTTGCACTCCAAATGATCTTCAAGTCTTCAACCTAGATCTACAATCACAAGTATGCAAGAAGGGAAAAACTTGTTTGTTAGTGAATGGGGGTTTTCCTTGGTCAAACCTCTTATTGGTAATTAAACCTTGAAATGAAATAGAATAATGAAGGGAAATGATGAAAGAACAACATACAATGCTACAACTCACCAAAACCCTTATAAATTCTACAAACTTACAGTGTGAAATGGTTGCAGTGGATATGGATCTTAAACCAAATATATGGACTTGAATTTCTTGCTTGAATCAAAACCCTACATCACAAATGTTAGCACAAAAACACACATGATACAACAAGATCTTTGATATGATGCTTGGATCTTGATTATGGCTCCAAATGATTGATAGAATGCACTTGAATGCTCTTGTGAACTCAATTTGATATGATGAATGATCTCACAAAATTCGTGATTGAAAATGAGTGGTGGAACCTTGTATTTATACTTATCCATGCTTCATATCCCAAAATTACACCACACCAAGCTGACATATGAATTCATTAAATAAAGGAGGCTAAATCCTAATAGAATTTGAAATTAAATCCCAAAAATAACTCAAGGAGGACTAAGATGCCCTAGGTGGCATCTTAGTCCCAAGTCATGAAACTTGGGGCATAGACACCAAAAAGGGGCCTAATTAAGATGCCTCAAAATTAGGGTCCCAAGACCTTTGGGGGACAAAGATGCCTAGGTGGTGTTTTAGTCTTGAACCAAAAATAAGGGACACTCCAATGAAATCATTAAATTATCATTTATGCATTGGAGAATGTCAAGATTAGCTAGAAAAAGATATAATTCATAAGGCTTGTGGATGCAAAATATGACCAATTAATCCATAAAGAAGCATAAATAAAGCAAGGCAGGCCCATACAAGTGTGAAAATGCAAGGGTATGCATTTTACTACACTACAGTTGGGTCTATTTTTTTCTTACATCAAATGATAACCTAGAAAATTAGTAAAACTTGATAGAAATACTATGTTTGAATTTTTTAAATTATGAATTTATTCTATAGATAGATTTCGGTAATATTTGGAATAAATATTGAGTTCAAAACATTCAAGAAAGATAGTTTTACCTTTTGAAGCAACTAAATTAGATATTGGATGCTTGATCTATAGAAAATTCATATTGGAGGGTGCATGCTAGATTTGATAAGTAGATGATCTAAATCAAATAATTTTGAATCAAAGATGACCCTGCCATTATGTTCAAAAGCCTCAAAAATCTAAAAATTAGTTATCAAATTATTAAAATTAGAATTCTTTTAATTGTCAATTTCTTTCTCCTCTCTTGTTATATAGGTTTTGTGGTTGTATATAAATTTAAAAATGTATTTTTAGCATAGTATTACACATGCTTACACCTAGAAACTACCTATAAGAAATATATCAATAATGTCTTGCCACCACCAATCACATCTTTAGTGGAAATCACTACCCACAGCTCCAAGACCAGCTCCAATACTAAACTACACCATCAATATCTCTATTGTACTAGTGGTAGTCTAATCTAGTGATGCCACCATTTTTAGCACTTCACACAAGAAACCACCCTTTAGCACAAAAAAGTGATTTCTTGCTTGAATATGGTAAGTTTTGAATTTGGATGTTTTAGAGTATGATGATATTTTTAAAAAAATGGACTATGGTATTGAAATTTCAACAGAATTAGGAATATATCAAAGGTGACTAATATCATGGCATTGGCATGATGTTAGCATCTTTTATCCCTCTTGACTTGACCTCTCTCCAATGTAGCTTTATTTTTCAGTATGAGATGATTTTTTGATAGCTTCAGATAGGTGCAAATAGTTCCTAATTTTAGTATTTATATTTTTTTAGAAATTCTAGATTCTTATAGGTAATGCTAAGCAATTCTCATTTTAATAACTTTCTAGAATCCATTTAGACTCATGAAAACATTTTTTGATAGATTTTTTTTAAAATGCATAATTTTTATGTAGTTTTGATTAGAGTAGACTAATTTATCTCATTTTGTATCTAAAATTATAAAGTCCTTAGATTTTTTGTGTCTTATTTATAAAGTTATTTGATTGTTTTTTAACTTTGGAATTATTTTCATATTTAGCATCTACCTTGTCCATAGCTTTTTTTTCATGTATTTATTGTGTGAAGCTCACATCTAAATATTTGTTTTACATGTAATAAGTATCTTATGGTTGATGTCTCCAATCTAAACATTTATTGCATAGTATTTGTAAGATATGGAATGACTTGTGAGAAATAAAAAAAATTAATTATGTCAAGGTGAGAACATGTGAATGTTTATGAAAATGGTGGTTTAATTGTTTAAGGACTAGTAGTTGCATAGTTCAATATTATATGTCAAGGAACAAGTATGTATTAATGTTCACAATTTTGTTTATGTGTTCAGACAAATTAGTTGGAAGATTGTACAAAAATTAAAATAATACTTTGCTATAGTTTTGTTATCTTTACATAAGTAGACTTCATTTACAATGAATTAATTTATATTTTATTCTATATGGAGTATGCAATGAACCACTAATCCTTGTTCATTTGATACAATAATGAGTAGTTAGATACGTTTTGGTGTATTAATGATTTATTTAAAGTAAATTAAGTAAATTCAATAGAATTATTTGCAAGGTATTTACTAACACAAAAACAAATACTTATTGATATTTTTATATTTAAATAATAATGAAAATATGTTCTATTAATAGATCAAATGTTCAACTAGTGTGTATTCTTCCCTAATCAAATCAAAATTTCTTACACATATTTTATTACAATTTATAAATATGAACATCAAAACTATTAATGTATCCATTATATTCCCAAACATTAATTCTATATTAATCCCTTAAATAATCATATAATTTAAGATTTATTTTCTTGATTGAAAAAATAATTTAAAAAATAGCTTGCCAATAGAGGAGCGCTAGTGGAAATATATTACCAAACTATTTATTAAATTTATTTTTATAAAACTATAAATGTAAATAAAAGTACTGATAAAGAAGCTTCCTGCGGATTTCATCATCATTTAGAATAACAGTGGAGAGTGGAGAACAAAATAAAATCATTTTAGATGAAAAATATTTTGACATAGCATCAAATCGAAAAAGATTATAGATGAAAAATATTTTGACAGAGTAGGGGAGAAGAGCCAGTAGCTACCACCCATTGAATAACCGCCACCTCCATGCTCACTCCACCCCCCAAATTTTTTTTAACTTTGATCCACTAATTTTTTTTTTATTAACAAATAGAAAATTACAACAACACCAATAGAAAATTACAACACCAATAGCTACTCATAACAGAATGAGTCACTCACCAATCAAAGTACATAGCTAAACATGCCTTTGCATTTATAAAAGAAGTCCACTTGCACATAAAAAGTCCCATTTACAATTTCATTTAAATCATTTACTTTTTACAATTACCCCCACTTGAAAATGTTTGTCCCTCACTACATTTTATATTTACAAGTATACATGCACAACTACTAGTGCTTTAGATGACATAATCACAATCTCCTTTGCAGAGTCTTTCACACACTCCCTGGCAGCTATATGTATTTATTTCATTTCCAGTAGGTACCTGCACAATTAAATATAGGTGTAAGGCTCCCCAATTAAACATCAAATCCAGATGTAATGCAGAATTCAGTCATATCATCTTTAAAAACCTACGTAACTTGCAGCTTCAAATTCAAATGCTCAAACAAATTCAAATTTCAAACACAAAAACCAAATTGAATGCATTCAATTGTCAGATTTGAATTCCTAAATAAGAGGGGGAAAGTAGCCAGCAACATTCACAATTGCATGTTACTCCCAGCAAAGTTGAAAGCAACGACAAAGATTTTCTGCACATTCCTCTGATATCCAAAGTCTCAGGTATGTACTTATAGTTATTTTCATTTATGCAGTGTCTTCTTACTTTATACATTCTACCATTTGTTAAAAAATTTCTACTTTCCATTGCACATACAGTAGGCTAGCATACATATATTTGTCATTTTACATTACATGTCTCTTGTTCATTCAGCAAATTGATGTATATGTGTGTTTCCTTTGCCTATCCATTGAAAATGCAAACTATGGTACCTATATTTATATTTGTGTTTTTTTTCTCATTTGTCATTTACTTCATTGTTTATATCAGGGTTTATAGTTGTTATTTATTTTTTCTTATATGTGTACCTATTTATATTTGTTCATTTTTGGTCATTTGTCAAGGTTGGTCATTTATCAGGGTTTAATATGTATGTGTGTGTGTATATATATATATACATGCATTTATTATGTGTATTATGTATTTAAAAACATATACACATATATACAAATACATATATACATATATATGTGTACATATATACATAGCAAACACACATATATACGTCTATTACTCTATTTAAATACATTTCATTTAGCTGTCCAATACAATAGCCTAGCATTTGTTTATATTTTTCTACTTCCCATTGCACATACAGCAGGCTACCATACATATATTTGTCATTTTACATTATGTGTCTCTTGTTCATTCGTCAAATTGATGTATATGTCTATCCTTTACCTATCCTTTTAAAATGCAAACAATGGTACTGGTTAATCATTTTCTTCTGCATCTTTCACGACCCATGAAGGATTTATTCAATGATTGAAAAATTATTACTGCTTGTTTATGAAATAAATCATTCCTCTTACACTCCTTTTCCCACATTGAAGTTATGTATGTATGTATGTATGTATGTATGCAGCTTCATACATACATGTATATATATATATATATATATGTATTTATGTATGTATGTATGCAGATACATACATACATATATACATATGTACATATGTTTGTATGTATCTACATACATACATACATACACACCCTCAAAAAAAGTGAATTTGGTTTTCTTTTGTGCTTAAATTATTAAATATGACCTGGTAAAGTCGATTGTCTCATGATTTTGTCTCCAGAAATGATCATGAATTTCGTGGGTTTGAACACATGTCTATAATTTAACCCAGGTCACTTTGGGCATAAATCGACAAACCCATAAAAAATAAATATGTTTTTGTCATAACCCTTGCATGGTTTTTTCCAAATTCGTGTGCTTAATGAATTAATCTCATGAAACCCTTGCTTGGAATATTCTGCATCTATTTCAAAACACACTTATGTATTCCTACCAGTGAGGAATTATTTTTATGAAACCCTTGGTTAATTTCTTCTGCTCTTTTTTCAAAACCCAAGTCTATACAATGTGCTTTGAAAATTGATATATATACATACATATATCTATGTATATATAGATATATATATGTATATGTACAGATATATGCATACATGTAACTATGTAATTATATGTATCCACAGATACATGTATACATATATTTATACAAATACATATAAATACATCTATATCTACATATATATGTAAACCCAATTTAAATGATGCAAAAGAATGGGATACCCAACAAAAAAAACATTAGTCATGTGCTTTAATTGGACCCTTATTGGGGTGTAATGTGTTTGGTGTCTAGTGCTTTAGTAAGGAGATTAATATGTAGGAGTGATTTTTAATGGGCACCAAAATGATTTTATAAGGTGCTAACCTGAATTAGACCCATTGACTTTTGAGCAGATTTGAATGATAAAATAGATCTGTTTTATATTTTGCAAAGTTTATACCTGTGTTTTGTATTTATATCTATGTTTTGCAATGTTTATACATTATTTATCTGACACTTGATCACTTACAATGTACAAGATCATTGAAAATCATGGCACCAAGGCATAAGAGGAAAAGATCGGGTGTGAGGCGCTTGAATAGAGTACCTTGTGTAGTGACATTCAATGTTCCAGATGTTGATGAAGAGCTAGCAGTGAACATGGACGGGGAAGTTATTTCTGAAAATGTAGAATAGACTAATGAAAATAATCGTTTTGAACCTGCTCTTCATAATACTGACGTAGAAATGGAACCGCCATCTGCTGACCAAGTGACAACCCCAGATCATAGCATGAAAAGTTGGTCTATGGATGACATGGAAAAAGCCATTGCAGATGTTGAAGACCATTAAATGACAATCAGAGGTTCAGCGATCAAATGGGGAATCTCGCCTAGCAGTTTGCGGTCATGGTTCAATGGTGTGACATCCACAAAAAAGAGGGGGCCACCAACAATCCTGACTGATGAAGAAGAAGCTGAAATTGTGCAATGGTGTAAAGATATGGCTAATATTGGCCATGGCCTTCAAGTGTCATAGCTTAAGTCAACGGTGGCCCACATGGTTGGAGTGAGGCTTAACCCATTCACAAATGGGATACCAGGGAGGTCATGGTGGGTTGGACTTCATCAAAGGCATCCTGATCTAACAATTCAAACACCCAAAGGAGTGGACATAGATCGAGCTATAATGCTGCGGCCTGAAATAGTTTCTTCATTCTATGATAACTTGGAGGAGTTGTACAACAAACTTAATTATGGGGCCAACAACATATGGAACTGCGATGAAACAGGTGTGCAAGCTGGCAGAAATTGTGAAATGAGAGTTATTGCAAAAATAGGGACGAAATGTGTTCCACAATTAATTGCTAAAAGTAGAGAATGGATCACTGTTCTAGCTTGTGTTAGTGCAGCAGGTCAAGCTATACCTGGTTACTATTTGTTCAAGTCCAAAAGGAACATCAAAAACTATATTGTTAACTGTGAGCCAAGGGCATGCATGGCAATCCAAGAGCATGCTTGGATGACCAAAGAATTATTTGTGGCATGGTTAAAACACTTCACAAAAAATGTCCCAGGAGGTGTGTCGCCAACCAACAGAAAGCTTCTAATCTTTGATGGTCATGGCAGCCATGTGACATTCAAAACAGTTGAATAAGCAAAGGCTATGGGAATATATTTTCTCACACTTCTAGCACATTGCAGCCACAAATTGCAGCCCCTTGATGTTAGTGTGTTCGCACCATTTAAGAACTACTTCAAACAGTAAAGGACTATATGGCTCTTTGTAAATCCTCAACTTGACATTGGAAGGGAAGAGTTGGCAACACTTGCCAGCAAAGCTTTTGCACAAGCTTTGAATCCTAATAACATTACAAGTGGTTTTAGAAAAATAGGAATTTGGCCATTAGATTGACATGCACTTGAGTTGGATATGGGGCCAAGCCAAGCTTTCATGGTTGAAGAGGAAGGAACGACATTGGCAGCAGAAACTGAGGGTGATACAGCTGATGAAGAGGCACAGTTCATGGCAGCTGAGACTTGTTTGAGGATAGCAGGTTGGAATGAGGAACATATTGGACAGTTTGTGGATACCTTTTCTGCAAACATTCCCCCAAATCCAGAAAACATTAGGGCAATAGAAATTCAACAAGAACCAGCAGTTTGATCATGTAATCAGGCAACTGAAAATGAAGAGAGTCTGAATCTGCCATCTAAATTTCAAGATGCAGCTTTGAACCTAGGGGTGCATCTCAATTTCACTCAAGTGGATGAAGGGTTGTCCATGCCATCACCACCAAATGTTGATCCTAAAGATGTCATCCATTACTTCACAACTAGGAGAAACTGGGAGGCTGAAAATGATGAAGAGGATGGACTCAATGGTAATGACTCAAGTGATGAAGAGGTTGACTATGTGCCATGCACACAAGTCAATGATCAGCAACCAGCAAGTAGCAGAAGCACTTTTTTGCAACTCCCAATGCAACGAGTGTCCCAATCATCTAACAGAGGTCGCAATGGGGTCCTAAGCCTTAGTAGGTAGTCTCAAATTTTGACATTAGATGATTTCTTCAATTTGTTGAATGAACAAGAGGCACAGAAGCAAAGAAAACAAGAATTGTAGCAAAGGAAAAGGGAGCAAATGGCTGAAAGGAAGGCCGAAAGAGAAGCAATCCTCGCATAGAGGGAGGCAAATAGATTGGAGCATGCTGCAAAAAAATAAAAAATTGCAGAGGAGAAACTAAGGCAGCGACATGAAAAGGAGCTTCAAAGGGAGCAAGCAAAGATTGCTAGACAGTTGAAGGAAAACCAAAAGCAGGCGGAAAGAGCAAAAAGAAATAGAAGTAAGAGTACTCCTACAACTCCTATTCCAAGTCAACATCCAATTTTAAGGGACATGATTAACATTTTGTCTCCAGCCTTTGCAGCTCTTAGCAGCCTACAAAATGGGTCTTCTAAAGGCTGCTCTCCACAGTTACAACTAACTCCATAGGAAAATCATGCATTGCTTGCTTGTATAGCAAGTGCCATACAGAACAATCCACAATCCTCAACATCTTCTCTAGTTGGCACAGAGTCAGTTGACCCCCAAGGACACACCACTTCATAATCAGATTTGTGGATGTCTGATTAGGATTTTTTGTTGTCAACCTTTTGACCTCAAAGTGTGCTAGAGTGTTTTTTGTAAAACTGAATGCTAGTCTATTGTATTGGATAGTCAAAGGATACTAGTGTCTAATTTTGTAGAACTAAATGGTAGTTTGTTCTCAACTTATCTAATTCGATGTGTTCCAATGTGTTTTTGGTATATATGAAGACTCCTTGTCTTCTTTCCAAGTTAATGATCTATGCTTTTGTGATTTGAAATCAGTTTTGTGTTTGTTGTATTCATCTATCATTGATGTGATTTAAAAATATGACTCACTAGTCTATTCAAGTTCTATGTTTTCTAAATAATGCATTTGGTAAAGGTTGAAAACATTATAGTTCAAACTTTTTATTTTTCCTAACAGCAGACTTTTTGAAAATTCAAACTTAATAATTCAATAAGTTTCTATGTATTTTCTCACATCAATTTATTTTGAAATTTCTATTTTCACATATGTGTTTGTTTGTTGCATAGATATATATAATATAACTATACATCTATATGTAAGTTTACAATGAATAAGTAAATCCCACCATAAATCAAATCCCATTGTTCAGGTTCATGAATGAACATCATCAGAAAAAGGAACATCATAAATGAACACAATGTCTAGCAGGTCACAGCCAAGGTAAACTCTTGAAAGACTTGACCTGAAATATCATCATGCAAATTGACTTGCTCTTTACAACCTCCCTAGTTGTGTATACATGCATACATATATATATATATATGTATGTATGTATGTATGTATTTATGTACGTATATACATACATACATACATACATACATATATATGTATACACAACTAAGTATATGCATAGATATAACTATACATCTATATGCAACATATCTATTTGAAATTATAAATTTTTGAACACATACACTTGGAAATTAATTTAATTGTAAATTATAAATGTAAGTTTACAATGAATAATAAAAATGAACATTATAAATGAACACAATGTCTATCGGGTCATAGCCAAAGTAAAGTCTTGAAAGACTTTACCTAATATGTAATCTTACAAATTGACATGGTCTTCACAACCTCCTAGCCATTTGACATGCCTGCCACAACAAAAAAATATAATATAATAGACAAACATGGACAATAGTTATTGAAATAAATAAAAAGATATAGTAGTTAGTAAAAAATATAGAACAATAATTGAAACTTAGAACAATTTGAACAAAAAATTCTTAATTATTTGGTGTGTTGATAAACACAATTGCCAAACTGCCTACCATGAACATCATTACACCACCTCTCCTTGTTCTCCCATTCCTGCAAGAAAAGATTTACAACCACGGATAGTCACAACTGAGGCTAGTAACATACAAACATCATATGATCTTTGAAATAATGCATGTACAACAACACATAATTAATCAGGTTCAATTGCGAATATAGTAGTAGAGGAGAAAAATTGTGAATGACTCTAGCTGCTATCCCTCTTATTTAGAAATTTGAATCTGACAATTGAATGTATTCAATTTGATTGTTGTGTTTCAAATATGAATTTGTTATAGCATTTGAATTTGTAGCTGCCAGTTACGTAGGTTTTTAGAGATGATATGACTGAATTCTGCACTATATTTGGATTGGATGTTCATTTGGGAAGCCTTATATATCTATGATTTTTTGCAGGTTTGCATGCATGCATAGAGTCATACAAACATACGCATACATGCAAACATTCATAGAAACATAAGCATACATGCATGTATTCATATAAACATATACATACATATAAATTGCAGAAAATCAGTAATATACATTGCAAAGCAGAAAAAACACCTAAATGTGTCACTTTTAACATCTAATTAAAACTCTTTTATCATTCAAATCCACTCAAAAGTGAATGGGTCTAATTCACGTTAGCACCTTATAGAATCGTTTTGGTGCCCATTAAAAATCACTACTACATATTAATCTCCTTACTAAAGCACTGAACACCAAACACATTACACCCCAATTAATCTTCATTTGGGGTCTGATTGATGCATATGACTAATGTTTTTTTGTGGGTATCCCATCCTATTCATTCGCTTTACCACGCACTGTCTTTGTAGCTGCACATACATACATACATACATACATACACACACACACACACACATATATATGTATCTATATATGTATGTATGTGCATACATACATACATACATACATGTATATATGGACATACATACATACACACATACATATATGTATGTATGTATGTATGTGCATACATACATGCATACATACATGCATATATATATGTATATATGTACATACATACATATATACATATATGTATGTGTGTATGTATGTGCATACATACATACAGACATACATGAAAGTATGTATGTGTGCATGTACATACATACATACATATATACATATATGTATAAATGTATGTATGTATGTATGTGCATACACACATAGATACATGCATACATATATACAACACATGGCGAAAAGGAGTGTAAGAGGAATGATTTATTTCATAAACAAGCAGTAATAATTTTGACATCATCGAATAAACCCTTAATGGGTCGTGAAAGATGTAGAAGAAAATGAATAACCAGTACCATTGTTTGCATTTTGAAAGGATAGGCAAAGGATACACACATATACATTCATTTTTTGAATGAACAAGAGACACATAATGTAAAATGAAAAATATATGTATGGTAGCCTGCTGTATGTGCAATGGAAAGTAGAAAAATATAAACAAATGCTAGAATGTATAAAGTAAGAAGACACTGCATAAATAAAAATAACTATAAGTACCTACCTGATACTTGGGATATTAGAGGAATGTGTAGAGGATGCTTGTCTTTGCTTTCAATACATACATACATATATACATGTATGTATGCATGTGCACATACATACATATATGTATGTATGCATGTGCACATACATACATATATGTATGTATGTATGTACACATACATACATACATACATAATTTTTTGTAATATGAAAGATGCAGAAGAAAATGATTAACCAGTACCATTGTTTGCATATTCAAAGGAGAAAGATGTTAGATGTTACTTGAAGCCTGCTGTATGTGCAATGGAAAGTATGGTATGTATGTATATACCATACATATATGTATGGTCTGTATGTATGTATACATACAGACCATACATATAGACATACATACATGTATGTATATATGTATGTCTGTATGTGTACATACATACATGTATGTACATGTATGTTTGTATGTGTATATATGTATAAGTGCATGTGTACATACATACAGAATGACATACATGTAGAGCAGACATACATATATACATACATGTATGTATATATGTATGTCTGTATGTGTACATACATACATGTATGTATGTATATACATGTACGTATATATGTATGGTCTATATGTATACATATAGACAGACCATACATGTATATATGTATGTTCTGTATGTATACATACATACAGACCATACATATATGTATGGTATGTATGTGTATATGTATGTCTGTATGTGCACATACATACAGACCATACATATATACATGGTATGTATGTACACATACATACATGCATATATGTATGTATGTATGTGCACATACATACCATACATATATGTATGTATGTATGTATTGGGTTTTTCATAAATGTGCACAAGAAATTAACCAAGGGTTTCATAATAATAATTCGTCACTCGTAGGAATACAGAAGTGTGTTTTCAGATAGATGTAGAATATTCTAGGCAAGGGTTTCATGAGATCAATTCCTTAAGCAAACGAATTTGGAAAAAGCCAAGCAAGGGTTTTCACGAATTCGTTTTGAGATAGATGCAGAATATTCCAAACAAGGGTTTCATGATATTAATTCATTAAGCACACAAATTTTGAAAAAACCATGCAAGGGTTTTGACAAAAACATATTATTTTTAATGGGTTTGTTGATTTATGCCCAAAGTGACATGGGTTTTTTATAGACATGTGTTCAAACCCATGAAATTCTTGATCAATTCTGGAGACAAAATCATGAGACAATCAACTTTACTAGGTCGTATTTAATAATTTAAGCACAATAAAACTTGTATTTGGAAAAAAAAGCAAGGGTTTTCAGAAACCCATGAAATTCGTTATCATTTTTGCAGACAAAATCATGATATAGTCGACTTTACCACGTTGTGAGCGCGTGGTAACATGATGATAGGAAATTATTTTACCCCAAAAAAAACCCATGTGTATAATGCCAGTACCATGACATTAGCAAAATAAAACAGCACATGGTGAGATGCATGTAAGATGCATGATTTATTTCATAGACAAGCAGTAATAATTTATCAATCGTCGAAAAAACCCTTCACGGGTCTTAACCATCGAATAAACCCTTCACAAGTCATGAAAGATGCAGAAGAAAATGATTAACTAGTACCATTGTTTGCATATTCAAAGGTAAAGGATGTTAGATGTTACTTGGAGTCGTGCACACGTGGAGGAGCTATGGGGAGTTGTCGCCATCCGCAACCTTCTCCATCACTGGGAAGCTTCCAGATAGTGTGCAGTAAAGCAAATGAATAGGATGGGATACCCACAAAAAAACATTAGTCATATGCATCAATTGGGCCCCAAATAAAGATTATTTGGGGTGTAATGTGTTTAGTGTCTGGTGCTTTAGTAAGGAGATTAATATGTAGGAGTGATTTGTAATGGGTGCCAAAATTATTGTAGAAGGTGCTAACATGAATTAGACCCATTCACTTTTGAGCAGATTTGAATGATAAAAGAGTTTTAATTAGATATTAAAAGTGACATATTTAGGTGTTTTTTTTAAAAAAATTGGTGGTTATATTTAGTGGGTACTGGGACATTAGGTGATGGCAAGCAAGCGACACCTCTAAAAGGGGTCTTTTTGACATATGCGCGCATATTGGATGCTACTGCACTCAACTGAATTGCCCAGAAGCCATAACCTTAGTTATAAGATCTTAACTCATGTGCGAAGAAAACCCATAAAATTTTTTTCCGATTCGGCATACGGTTTGTATTCTACGGTTGCACGAAGTTAGCCCTGGCGGCTACTGGCTCTTCTCCCCTATCAAAAGATTGGGAAGGCTGAAAGTGATGGAAAACAAAAGTCCTAGCAACACTGTTCATCCATATCTCTAAAATAGACTTGTGCGAACTGCACTCTTGTGGCAGTTGGCCCATTGTTTGAACAATAAACAAAAAGACAAGGGTGGGGCCCACTCACCAACATAAGTTGCAGACTACTGCATGAGTAGTGACCATCACACAACTGGCATGGATTAATTAAGTGCGTGGGGCCTAGTGGCTTAAATTAGGAAGAATGGATGCAAGTCTAACATGATAAAGTGAGAAATCCACATAAATACGTGTAAAGTGGGAATGGGAGCATGATACGACTTGACAAGAACCCTCCTTATAAGACTTTCATTTCACTAATTTTTTGTCGCAATGACCATAATCAAAAATAATTATTTACTTGTTTATTAAAGTTATTCTTTAAATAAAATTAGTGTCTTAGACATTTTTACATTAATTTTTCTAATAATAGTTAGATTAGTCTATAAATATTAAAAAATATTTTTTATTAAATGCATGTACCTATCTTACATGATTAAAATCAAAATTTATGTCCATGTTTTTGTATAGTAAAAAAATAGTTTACTCTTAAGTGAATAAATAACTATATGTTGTTCTACCATTTATTTACTTGTTTATTAAAGTTATTCTTTAAATAAAATTGATGTCTTAGACATCTTTTACATTAAATTTTTTAATAATAATTAGATTAGTCTATAAATATTAAAAAATATTTTTTATTAAATGCATGTACCTATGTTACATGATTAAAATTAAAATTTATGTCCATGTTTTTGTATAGTAAAAAAATAGTTTACTCTTAAGTGAATAAATAACTATATGTTGTTCTCCCATTTATTCACTTTTCTATACATATATATAAATATTTAATATTTAAATACATCTACCTATCTATTTAAATAAATTTATAATAAGTATAAATTTGATACACAATTTATTTCATTTATGAAAGTAAAATTAAAATTTATAGGTATACTAGTCTATAAATATTAATAACTAATTTTCATTAAATACATCTACCTATCTTAAGCTATGAAAATAAAAATTTATATCCATATTTTTATAAAGTAAAAAAATAGTTTACTATTAAGTGAATAAATAACTATATGTTATTTTCCCATTTTTTGACTTGTCTATACATAGATATTGATATTTAATATTTATTTCATTACATGAGAGACATTTTATTTTAATGTCAATCTTCAAATTTGAAGAAAAGCTAATTTATTTTTTAATATTTATTGTATGATAAATAAACTAAAAGCTTTTAATAACCTCTCCTATTAACACATCCACTAAACACATAACTATTCATATTTAAACTAAAAGCTTTTAATAACCTTTCCACATTAACACATCCACTACACCAAGGCACGAGTGTCCTTAAATATCTCAAAAATCAATAAATCATTACCCTACACCTGGATAGATTAAATCTCACTGAATATTTACGGTTGTTACGTGAACAGTAAATATTGAATTATAAGAGTGGAGAGGTAAGTAGTGGCTAATGAGAGTGGAAGAGGAAACGACTAGAATTACACAACTGACAAGAGTGGAGTATGTAGTTGGATTAATTGATTGCAGTGAATTTTTGAGATTGTGTTTACAAATAGAGCTTTGAGTTTTTTGAATTTGCAGCCATACATTTTGGTGGCAAGTGTGTGAATCTCCTCCATAGCTAGATTGAGGAAAAAAAATAGTGTTTAACATAATTTCTTTTTGCATTTTTATGATTAAATTAAATATTTTGGCTTCTTGCAACATATATGTTTTATCAATAAAATTGTGGTAAATTTTTTAATAGTATGTATTAATATGCAGGAAGAAGAAGTGAATAGTGGAGTTCAAGAGAATTCATAGGGAGATCCTTTAAAAACATTAGAGTTATTTCCTTTATGCAGGCCTACAACTAGTTTGTGGGATACCTTGTTGATTTCAAATTGGTGAAAATTTACAATTTTGAGGGCATTGCACTCTTGAGTGTGTTGAATGCAGTATTGCATCCAACGCCAACACATTTATCATCACTTGAACTCATTCCATCTGATTCGTTGGTTAATATTTTTTCATATAATTTTCCTTTTAAAGTATGTATAAGTATGTCTTATCATTCTAGGTTAATGTTTTTATTGTTTTGTGCTTTTATTTATTTATTTATTTATAAATCATTCATAATATTTATCACAATAAATGGAACTTAGGTTTTTGACTAATTCAATGAGGATTCTATATTAATTTTTGATAAATTTTTTTGTTTCTCTCTATGAGATTGTAGGCCATTTTATTAAGGTCTGCTATTGTTTATTTATTTATTTTAATAATATTTCTTACTTACCATATTTTTTTTTTTAATAAAATTTCTTACTTACCATTTTGTTATAAGATTATTGTCATCGTATTATGATGTTGTTATGTTCTCCAAAGTTTTCATATGATATTTATTTTATTGTTATGTAGGAGTTTGGTTGGAATGTTGTAAAGTTTCTAGGCTATCTTTTTATTTGCTTATGGTTTGAAATAATAATTTTTGTTCATCTTTTAGGAAATTTAGGTTGGGTTTGGCATTGGTATTGTGTTTGTTGATTTGTGATTTGGAAATTTTAAAAACTCAATTTATGTAAACCTTTTCGAACAATACAATGAATGATGATGCCACTCTTATTACATATATGATGCAACTAAAGAATTTTAAAAAACATTAATATAAATATTACTATCATTTTGGATTCCTACAATCGATATCTCTGGATGTTTACTATATAGACTATGCAATAGGATAGAGATGCTAGTTTATAAAAGTAGAAATAATGACCTAATTAATACAAGCACCTCCAAATTGATATATTGATGTATTTTAGATAGATACATACAAAATATAAAATAAATAAACAAATTATCTTCATTTAAAAATAAATAAATAGTATAATCTATTTATGTCTTTTTAGATAGATATTTAAGATATGCAAGATATCTATATAAAATTTAAAGTAAATAAATAATTTGTTTTTTAAATTTAAAATAATAAAATACAAATAAAATGTATAATCTATTTTTTTACTATATTTATTGCTTCCATACTTTAACATAGATTTATCTAAGATATCTATATATTACTAAATACTTTTCTTTAGAAAAAATGTACTTTAACATTGCAAAAGATATATATTTAATTTACTTTAGAAGTAATAGAATATTCTTTACCATGTTGAATATTCTAACAATTTCAAAACTATTCAAAAAATTTACACCCACTATCCCAAAATGTACTTTAAGAAAAAAAAATAGCAAACATTTCATACATATCCATATGTTGTACAAAATAGATATCAAATGCAAAGAAAAGACTCAACAATCTGATGTTGCAACAAACTCTTTACTCTTGGAGAAAGTAATTGGCACCTAAACACTCTCCAAGCCTTTATATATAAGATTATTCACCCTAGCGTTTTATTCATAGAATTTTGGCTCTAGGAAAACTACCAAGTGGCATTCAAAACCATTGATGGGTCCAACTGACACATGTTCATTGCTCAACATGCAAATAAGAGTTACATATGAATTGTACTCATCTTGCAAATCCAAACGTCAAACTTTGCAGGAGAAGCTCAACATTCACTCTATCTTCTCCAAGATGCACTCATCCTTTTCAATACTCTTAAATTCAATAATTTTTTATTCGAATGTTACCATGTTTAACTAGTGTGCCAACATTACAATAATATTCCAACATTATAACTAAGACTTGCAAGATGTACAACACACTTAGTCCTAATATTATTGAGAATGGAATGCCTCAATGCCTCAACCCAGAAAATCTTCCTAGTACAAATTAAATAATAAAAATATTGAGATCTAATGGACATGATAATCCTTACAAGTCTAACTCAGGGTATTTGGCCTAAGTGTAGTGTCCCTCCACTCTCACCTTGGATGTGCAGGTAATCTGGCTAAAGAATCTGAGGAGGAAGATGGAACCAAAAGTTCTGATGGAGCTTTAGTGAGTATGATGAATTACAGGATTAAAAGCCTCGATTCGGGGCGAGCACAAAATTAACTCAACGGGTACGACATTGTAAAAAGGAAGTATCTTTGTCCCAAGTCCTTCACATCGTTAGGAGTTTTGTAGTGTCATGTGTTGACCTTGTCTTGGCGTTTATTTGATTTAATTTATTTAATTTATTTAATATATGGTTAGTTGTTATTTAATTTAATTTTTATTCTTTTTGGAATTAATTAGTGTTATTTTGAGGTTATTTAATTATCTTGATTTTATAAGATTAATTAATTTCATTTTTGTTTATTTGATTAATTATGATTTAGTAGGTATTGAATTTTAATTATATGTAATCAAAAGCTATTTAATTACTAAAAGCTTGTTTTAGTTGAATTTTAGAAAAGTGTGGTGATAATTAAAAATTATCCTTTTAAAGCTTATTAAATCAGAAAAAGCTGAAGATATTATCTTGTGGGGACATTTTGAGAATAGAATTAATTCTAAACTTATTTATTTTTATTTTTCCTTTTATTTATTTTTTTGGAGAGATAATGAGTTAGCTGTTAAAGCAGAAAACGAACCAATGCATGGTTTGATTTTTTTGTAAAAAAAAAAAAAGAAATTGGAGATTTTCTGGTAGGATTGTGCAGAAGTTCTGGATCAGACTATTGGGCCACGATAGATATTGGTACATTACTCTTTCTTGACTTCCTGTGGAGGACTTCAGAGGACGGGGTGGGAATAGTGGAGGAATCGATGGGTGTAGTAGAGGTGCGATCTTGTCACTAGACCTCCAACTTTCCAAGCTGCAAGTATCAGGTTCCATCGTTTCTATATTTTAACTTTGCATTTTATGTTAATATCGAACATTTTGATCCATTTTTATCAGGCTTTTGCCGGAATCTTGGAAATTCTTGCATCGACATAGCTCCTTTGTTTAGAGTATCTATTTTGTTGTAATGCCTATGCTTTTACATGTTTGTTCTTTCTCATTAGAATAGTGGTTGTTCTTGCATATAAACTTGGAGATCCAATGTTTTATTTTGGCGTTTGAGTATAGGCGCAGCTAGAAACGTCTTATCACTTCCTCTATGATAATTTTATGCCGGATTATAATAGGAGATGACATTTATGTGTGGAATTTTGCCAAACAATTCACATGCCTTGTCAATGCCTAACCTTTTTGCATCAACATAAAACCATACTGCTGCAAATCTCTATTTTTCCCTCATGTCTAACTGTGCATCGGGTAAATTCATGAATCACAGTTCGTTCTGGAGTGCTATCAAACATCCTTGCGCCCTATCTATGCTTTCACTTTTCATGAATGCTGAACTTTAATACCCGATCAAATTCTTAGTCATTCACTATGTCTTGCCACCTTGATCTAGATATATGTTTGGCGCCAATATTAAGAGTAATTCTACCCTGCATAAATTTCATCCCACTCATTGCATGAGCTTGAAAGTAATTGAGCCACATTTCTCCCAAAAGCGTGCCTCTTTGCTCTTGATTATTACTATCGTAGCTCTTGTAGGTTAGATTATTCTCTTTTTAAATCGTTAGTGATTAAATTGAAGTCATTCAAATTGATTCCAATTTCCTGTATTCTGTGTTAATTCAATAGAAGTTATTGGCTTTGGCTTTCGAGTTACATATTCTTAGACATTTGCGTATATGAAGGTTTATATTTATATACATATTCATAGTAGGAGTTGTTAACCGATTTTAAGCGTAGGTTTGTGCATAGTTGGTGTATGGCATTTGAGAGTTATAGGTTGGGCATTCTTCGAGTTTGAGTAGTGTATGGTTTTCAAGTAAAGGTGATTAATTTGAGTTGTGTTTTAGAAGTTAACGATAGACTTTTTATAGTCATAAACTGGCATGTTGCACTAGGTGGGTATTATCAGTAGGAATATTTATATAGATTCTTATAAATATTCGTAAATTAAAAAGGTGAAATCTATATATAAGATATGGTCACCCCTTGTTTGGATGTTCTACTCTGTAGAAATGACAATTCAGTGTTAGAATTTTCAATGATAGTTAATCTGCATATATATATTTTGGGCATAAGTGTGCACATCAGATAAATATATGATACCTTTTAGTTAAAACTTAATGTCTTTTGATTATAATGAATTCTTATATATATTTGCTTACATGTATTTGCATTGCAGTGATAGGAGTAGAATAAATTATATTTTGTGTTCATGTGGTTGGCTAGGTTTAGAAATTGGAAATTTAAATTGGGCTATTTGCATGTTAGTTATTTGAAATAATTTATTGAGTGGGTTAGGTGAGAAGTGATTATTTGTTAAACCTAAGGTTGACTTTCTTTTATGTTTCCATCTTAATCTTGTGACCTTTGAATTGTTGTAGCTTTTAGTTGACATTATCTGTTGATATGTTGATTGAGGTTGTACATTTGAGTTTAGCGTATAATTATACTTATTATTTTGTTGTTAGTATTAATACACATATATAAAAATATTTTAATAAGTGTTGAGTGATGGTTAAATTTAAGTAAAATTTATCATTATGATTATTATAAACGTAGAGATTTTATTGGTTGAAAATTTATTATAAATATGCACGTCTGAATGTTAATATAGTCAATTGGGGAAATTGTTTTATCGGTTAGATGGGAATGATTTAACGTTTTAGGATGTAATTTTATAATATTGATTTTGAAATGATCTGTAATTTGGAGAAAGTAACTTAATTGACTTTTTGAGAATTAATTAGATTTAATGTTGTAATATTGTAAAGCTAATTTTGAGCTTTCTCCTCCTTTATGGTTTGTGTTTTGACTTTTATATCGATGTGGAAATCCCGTGGTAGTTTGAGAAACTTTGTTCCAGAGGCTTATTATTTTAGAATGTTATTCTCGTCTTGTATTTTTGTGATTAGAATATTACATGACCCTTGAAATGTTATCATACATTAATAATCAATTTGTATATTATAATTTGATCTCGTTGAATGTTTAAGTTTTGAGTATTAGTTTATTGAGTAGTATTTAGCTAGTGATAAGGATTTGATATCTATTGTAAGTGCCTATACTAACTGTTTGTTTGTTAACCAAGAATGATGTGAAATCACTATTTTCTTTCACGGTGGATAACTATAATATATATAAGTATGTGTTTTATCGTGAGCTATCTAGCTAAAAGGGAATGTTGTTATGCCTCGTGACCTTTCTTGTGCAAGTATGAATAAACATTTGAGTAGGCTATTTTTATTTTATTTTGCAAGAATGTGCTTATCTAGTTCAGCAGTCTTCGGCTTCACCTAAGTGGGTGGCAGCCGCCTAAGAAACTGTCTGGGGTGATGGACCCTAGAAAGGGTTGCATACCCACTCTTCTAGTATGTGATTTTGTATGGGTCACATAATGCTTACGAATAGAGGTTTGAGTTTAGCGTGTATTTGTGGTATTGTGTTACTTTGTGTTTGGGTAGATTCCTCCTTGAATGTCTTATGAGTGAACCCTTGGTTGGTCAGTGAATAAGTTGGAGCAGCTCAAGTTGTTGAACTACGGTGCCTCTGCGAATTATATACGTAGGCAAGGCCATCGAGTGATGAGCTCCCAAAGCATTAGGTCGGGCCCTTAGGACTGTTCTTTTGAGTCTTGTTTGAGACTTGTCGATTATTTCTGATAACATAAAAACTACCATTGATTTATATAGTTTCTCTTAGTGATCATGTGCTAACTATCTTTGATCTGATGTGTGTGCCAAGTCATGTAGACCTTGTAGTTATAGGCATTGGGAGCAAGGACTTGTCGATAAAATAGAATGTAAGAGGTATGTTAAGCTGACCTAAGTAAGTAGACTCTATTGCCGAAGTTAGTGAATCACTTCTATCTTTTCTTGTAGCTTGTGTGATCATTGAATATAGTTATAAGTAGTGAATGGTGTTGTTGTTATCTTTGTTTTCATTGTTAGTTGTTTGTGAAGTAACCTCGTGTGCCCAGAGAACTAAGTGTAATAGTGTAATGTAATGTGTTATGTGATTTTGGTTAATGTCCTTGCATGTTCAACTATGTTGTTTTAAAAAAAAATTAATTGCTTTGTCTATGTTCTCTGGGGTTTGCATGACGGGCGTTACACTAAGAACTTATAGATGTTGTACTTAGTAACTTTTATATCTTTAGTGTCTTTTAGGGGACATGTATTTAATGCAATGTGATAAAATCTTTGTAACTGCTTTACCCTAGTGGGCTTAGGTTATTTGATTTTTTAGTCCATAAATTAGATCATGATATAATTTAGCATACAATGGTACAATAGCAACATTGTGGATCTTGGTTAGCTTTGATTGGACACAACTCAAAATTGTTTTCCAATTAGCTTGTGTGTTAAGTTGGAACTAGAGTTGAGGGTCCTTGTTTGGAACTCTAGCTCTCTCTACCCTTGTTAATAGTTGTTTTTCTATCTTGTAAACATAATTATTTTCAATTCAACTAAACTAAGAAATATAATTTTTAAGACTCTTTAATGCCTCTAGGTAATCAAATATAGGAAAAAAAAAGTTACTCCAATTGATAAGTGGGAGGTATTTTCCACAGCGTGTCAAATTTTGATATTGCTAGAAGGATTCAACCATGTAGTTTTCAAGTCAAATTCATTGACCCATGTTTTGTAAATAGTCTTATTGTTGTCAGTGGACAACTCTGTTTCTATGACTTTGATAGCGGCTTCTAAGTGGAAATTTCAAATTACTTCTAATTTAGTTTACTTGTCAAGTCCTCTACTTATAGCTTTCATTTCAGGCTCACATAATCAAATATGATGTCACATCAGCATGCTTTTTGTCAAGATGTAGTTGATCGATATTGGTGCATTCACATCATGGGTAGTTGAGCGTTGATGTGACATCACATGATTGGTTCCTTTTTAGATCAAAGGAGTACATTTTGTTTAATTATGGGTAGTCATGTCACAACTATTGTTCATTATATAAGCAACTACTATCACAAATATTCAGCATTATATAAACAACTACTATCACAACTATTGGAACATGCTCAACTATAGGGTCCTTTCCTCTAAATGTAATTTTATAAGATTTTTCTAAAAAAAATCATTCTATAAAATATTATGAGATTTATGTAAGTAGGGAGAGCAATAACAAACCTCCTATTAATTTTGTGAAGGAATATATTGTGCTTATATGAAATTTTGTAAGATTTTTATTTTTAAAAATGTGAAATTGTTTTTTACTTATCTAGAGTTAAAGTTTTGAGGTATAACAAATAATGTAACTCCCCATGGACATATTTAGTGAGAAATATTTTTAAAATAAAATTTTAGAGAAGAGAGAAACAAGGTAAGGTTTATGACCTCTGCTAGGGTTTTGTGTTTTATGCTATCACCCTTGGCCCCTCTTGTGTCACACTGCGCATCCTGCATAGGAAACCCCTCTTTCCTTGTGTGTACGATCACATTTACTGCCTTTTTGTTTTAATATGGCTTCAACCCGATCTAACCCAATAGTTCATGTTGGTGTTAATAGTTTGATGGTGATGCTCAATAGCTCCTCCTCTGAACAAACATCCCCAAAAATTTGTTTCAAAAATCTTTCGCTAGGTAAGTGTTTTGATTCACAAGCTAATGTGGTTTTTCCTTTACCATATTTTGATATTGTTTGTCAATGGCTTGAGCAACACACCCTTGTTAGGTATTTTTTGGGAGAACTCCCCCTAAAAGTGTGCTTAAAGAATGGGTTAGCAAGGCTTGGATCCCTCATAGGATCCACCTTGATATGATCCAAAATTTAACCAAGGGTTTCTTTTTGTTCCACTTTGTGGAAGTCAATCAAGTGTAGGCTATCTTAGCCCATGGTCCCTGGTATGTCCAATTTTCTTTGTTAGTTTTCAAGGCGTGGACCTAAGACTTTGCTGACTCAGATGACACTAAGCTATGGGTCTCAGTCTAGATTGAATTCCCTGGTTTACCCTTGCCTTGTGTGCCTTTTTTGAATCATATAGCTTCCTCACTAGGGAGGGTTATTTTCATTGAGCCAGATAGGTTTTTTCAGGCCTGATCCTAGAAGAGGGTTTGTGTGGAAGTGGACCTTTTCAAAGATTTGAAAGACTCCACTGATATCCAAATTGGAGCTCTCTAACATACACAAAAGTTCACATATTTATTCTAACCAACACATGTTTTAGGTGTTAGTCTGTAGACCACAAGATTAAGGGCTTCCCTTTGGCAGTGCCTCATACACCTTCTTCGTCACGGGATATTGAAAAGCCTCATTGGGCGGATGCCTCTGCTGTCAAACCTAATGCAAAATGGACTATGGTTATGAACCACAAGAATAAGTGCACTAGTTTTGGGTCAGCCCCCAAGGCCTCTTAACTAGTGAAAGATGTTTCAAACCCTTCTTTGAAGGGGAAAGAAGCTTTGATTGGAGTTGATTATGTTATGTAGCAGCCTAGGCCAAAGGCTACACCTTAGCCTACTGATGTCATGTTAACCTAGCCGAATTTTTCTTCTCCTTTGATGGGAGCTCAAGGGTGGTCTCACAACCCTTCTCCTCATAGGGAAGAAGGGGAATATATTCATGAAAATTGGAGGCTTTCCTCTCCTTCCATCCAGATTGGGTCAATTTCACCAAATTTTTTGCAGAATCGTTTCTCTTCTCTAGATGAAGAGGAATCGGGTTTCAAAAATATGGAGGAGTTTCATTCATGAATTTCCTCCCATGGAATGTTCAAGGTCTGACATACCTCTCCAGGAAATATTCTGTCAAGGATATCTTATGTAATTATTCTAGTATTAAAGTGCTTTGTCTCCAAGAAGTTAAAATTTTTGGTTTCTTGCTTGTTGTGGCTTGTCGTTCTATTTGGCCAACCAGTAAATTTTTTTTTACTACTCATGATGCTATGCATGGTAGATTTGTCACTTTTTTTCCCCATGGTAGCAATCTTGTGTGGTCAACCATGATTTTGATCCCACTCATTGGCTCGTCTATGTTAGAGTAAAGGTTTTCACTTAATTATATTAATTAAGTCACCTTTATTCTACTCTTAAGATTTCACTTTAGATGCATATTGTGACATTTAATAACTATATTGATTATTAAATGTCTACCTTTTAGGGTTTCCTTTTAGGTTTTTCTTGATCTCCTTTTAAGGATTGATCTTTGTAAATAATATATTCTATTGTTCTGATAATATATCTCTGATATTAAAGAGCTTTTAACCCTTTATTTTTTTCTCTATACTCTTCCCTGTGACAGGTATCCCTTTGCATGTAGGTGTTCCTAGACTCTAAAGTTGGATTTGACAACTTCTACATGCTATCAGAGCATGGACCTGTTGCAGCCTGTTCTTGTTTTGAATATTTTGGAGTTACGAGGGTTTGATCAGGCTTTCAGAAGTTTTCAGGCTATTTTTTTGTGGATCTGTCCTACTCCATTTTTTGGGTTCATTTTGAGCCCAAACGGATCTCATCGTTGGATTCGCAACACCTGAAAACCTATATTTTCATATAAAACACGTTCGATTCAGCCATAGTTGATTTGGAAAGCAAAAAAAATTGGCCCCAAGGCCGTATGGCCTCAAGGCATGATCTACAAGGTGAAAATTTGAAAAAAATTCAAAAAAATAAAAAGTAAACTCAATTTTTGCACTTTAAAAAAGTACAGCCCATTGAAAAGGGTCACGCCACCCACTGGTCACCCGGTGGCCACCGCAGCACAGCCACAAGCTGAGCAGCCTCCCAACTGTCATCGACTCGCCGCCTGGCCGCTTCTCCATTGGCTCGCCACTCCTGCACTGCCCGTGAGCTATCATCCACCAGTGTGCTTCCAACTCACTGCCCGAGCACCGCTCCACCAGCCCCCCGATAGCTCACTGGACCAGGGGCGTATTTTTTTAGCCCTTGAGGGCTATAAAGGCTATGTTTGCCTTTTTTGACAACCTTCCGTAAAATGACTATAACTTGGGCATTTTTTCTACATTTTTTGAACAAAAATAGGCATTGGAAAGCTAGCTCCAACTTCGTCCTAATGGTGTAGAATTTTTTTCAAAATTTTCTAGTTTGGTTTCTTTTTTTCGTAGTCAACTTCAGATGATCATTTTTCATTCTGAGGGGCATAACTTGCTCATTTTTGCTTTGTTTTTCAAAAAAGAATAGGCATCGGAAAGGTGGTTCTATGATATTTCCAGATCTGCAGTTTATTTCATTAGAAAATTCACTAGGTACACAGAGAATTGTCCTAAGAATTTTTTTCTTTTTCTAGCTTTTTTGCTAAAAAATCTCTATTGGGGTTTGGTTTCTTGCTTTATGTAATTTACTTTAGAAAACCAGAAAACATTCACAAAACATTCATTAAACCTTTTCAACCATGGCTGAAAACACTCCTACTATTGAACTTCTCACACCTCATAACTCTCACACTTGGAAGGCATACATGACCCATCTTCTCAGATCAATGGGGTTGTGGTCCTGTTTAGATTTCCTTGCATGTTTTAGACAAATTGTTGTTTCATCTTGATGGGTGTAATAGTCCTCTTGAAATGTGGACCAAGTTCAGTGATTTATTTGGTACCATCAATCAGTTACATGCCATCCAGATTGAGGCAGAGTTGACTTCTCTTGTACCTGATTCTTTTCCCATTATTGATGACTTCCTGATGAAATTCAAACAACAGAGATCTCTTCTACAGGGTTGTGGTAAGACCAAAATAGACGAGGATTGTATATACCTGATTATTTCTAAGCTTCGAGGTCCTTTTCAGATCTTATCTTCCACATTTTATTCCACCATGGATGCATTGGGAAACTGTTTTACCATGCTTACCTTTGAGGTGTTTTGTGATCAGTTGACATGAGAGCAGGCCAAGATATCATAGTTGGATGCTCTCACAGGATCTAAGAACCAAGCATTGGTAGCTCAGTCATCTAAAGGGAAACAAAAGTAGAAACTAAAGCCCAAGACAGATTCAACTGGCAATGAGACTTCCTCCAAGCCACCTCCTAAAACTAATTCAAAACCACAGTTCAATTCTAAATAGGGAAAATCTTCGAAGTCTGGTGAGTCTTCCTCCAAGACTAAGAAGAAATCTGGTGATCCTTGCAGTTTTTGTGGTAAGGAGGACATCCAATTTCCAGGTGTTGAAAATTTTTAGAGGCTTTAGAGGAATCCATGCAGCAACATAATATCACCTCACCTCAGCCTCCTTCACAACACATAGGGAAAGGTCATTCTCTTTCTGTACAAGCATTTTCCTCATAATCCACTTGGATTCTAGATTATGGGGCTTCTCACCATGTGACACACATAGAGGATTTTGTCACCGCTCTTGTCCCTACAGGCACTAGACATATTGTAGTTGGTGACTCAGTACAACTTTCAGTTCAAGGTTTAGGTATTGTTTCATTGGATGGTGGTTGTCTTCAAGATGTACTTCTGGTTCCTGACATTTCGACAAACCTTCTATCCATTTATCAGATTTGCCACTCTAGCTCTAGTAAGACAGATGAGTTCTCACCACATGATGTGGTTATTCGAGACCTTCATGATCTTGACTTGGTTGTGGCCACTGGGAGTGTAGATTCTACATCACGCTTATACAAATTTGATGGCTTTGAGAGTTCAAACATTGTTGGTTCCTCTCTTATAGCACATACAGATTTAGTGAGTAGGCTTTGGCATAAGCATTTTGGCCATGTCAATTACAGATATCTACAATAGATGAGTACTCAGGCACTTGTGATTGGGCTTCCACAAATTTCTTGTACTGATGGTGTATGTTGAGGTTGTGCCCTTGGCAAACATCATTGAGATCCTTTTCCTAAGGGTTGAGCCACATGTGTTAAGGCACCCCTAGAGTTGGTACATAGTGATCTTATGTCCTTTCTGACTCCTTCCTTTTGAGGGGCCTGCTATGTGCTCACTTTTATTGATGACTTCTCCAGATGTACATGGGTGTACTTTCTTAAGTACAAGTCTGATGTCTTGAATCATTCAGGACTTTTAAGACATTTGTGGAGAAGCAATCTGGACTTTCTATCAGGAGGATACACACAAATAATGGGGGGGAGTATGTTAATCAGGCTTTCAAAGGTTTTTGCATTGAGCATGGTTTACAACATCAGTTTATAGTCCCTTACACCCCTCAGCAGAATGGTGTCACTAAGAGAAAGAACAGAACCTTACGGGAGATGAAAATTTGTATGATACAGTCTCGAGCTATGAGTTCTTCATTTTGGGCTGAGGCAATCAATTGTGCCAATTATATTCAGAATTAGATGCCTCATAAGGAATTGTGACATATGACTCCTGAGGAGGCTTGGACCCATGTCAAGCCTGATGTTTCTACATTCTGATTTTTTGGTAGTGAGGCTTGGGCATTTATTCCTGATGCTCAGTGGAAAGCCATGGAGAGGAAGATCCAACCACTCATATTTGTTGGCTACTATGAGGATGTTAAGGCATACAAGTTGTTTGATCCTAATTCCAGAGAGGTCTTGTTTTGGTGGGATGTCCAGTTTGATGAGTACTATCCTCATATGGATTCTCCATCACCAGCTTCTCGCTCATTGCCTACTCCTCCCTCTTCATCTCTTGATGATTACTTATCTCTTGAGGATGATGTAGATGATGATCCACCATCTCCACCAACACCAGTTGCTCCACATTTTCCTAGGTGGGCTCATGTTACTGTTGATGTAGTTGGTTCTTTAGCAGGTGATCCTTCAAATACTCATCGTACTCATGCTCAAACATCCAGTTCTATTCTTTTGAGTCATGCCATTTTGGATGATCCTCAAAAAAATTCAAAGGCAATAGGTCACCTTGAGTGGGATAGGGCCATGGATGAGGAGTATTCTTCTTTGATGAAGAATCATACTTGGGAACTTTGTCCTCTTCCTAAGGGAAGAAAGTTGGTTCGGTGCAAATGGGTGTACTGTACCAAGTATGCTACAGATGGTTCTATTGATAAGTATAAGGAACGTCTTGTTGCGAAGGGGTTTTCTTAGGTAGAGGGTATTGACTACTCTGAGACCTTTGCTCCTGCCACCAAGATGAACTCTATACGCCTTGTACTTTCACTTGCAGCTTCACAAGGATAGACAATGTTTCAGATGGATGTGAAGAGTGATTTCTTGCATGGAGACCTACATGAGGAGATCTATATGGAGCAGCCTTAGGGATTTTTGTAGGACACTTCTTTGGTTTGTAGACTTTGGCGTTCATTGTATGGTCTCAAACAAGCCCCTTGGGCTTGGTATGAGAAGATGGACTCTTTCTTGCTTTCCTCTCACTTCACACATTGTCATTCCGATCACACAGTGTATATTCAGCATCAGGAGGGTGATCTTTTGATTCTTGTGCTATATGTAGATGATCTCATTCTTACAGGTAGCTCATCCTCCATGATTCAGAGTATTCAGAGAGCTTTGATGGAGCAGTTTGAGATGACAGATCTCGGTCTTTTGCACTTCTTTCTGGGTCTTCAGGTTATTCATTCTTCGGATGGGATTTCCATATTTCAGGAGAAGTATGCTCTTGATATGCTTCAGAGATTTGGCATGATTGATTGCAAGTCTTCCCCCACCCCATTTCAGTCAGGTGTTGTTTTTTCTTCCACTTGTTCTACTCCTTCAGTGGATCCCACTTTATATAGGAAGTTGGTTGGTAGTTTGTTGTACTTGACACATTCTCATCCTGATCTTTCCTTTGTAGTTGGCCTTGTCTCTAGGTTCTCCCATGATGCTCATGAGAGCCATTGGCAAGAAGCCAAACATATTTTGAGGTACATTCAGGGCACCACTCATTATGGCATTCACTACACTTCAGCATCCCCTCACATCATTGGCTTCACTGACTCAGATTGGGCTAGTGATGTCAATGATCGAAAGTCTACTTCTAGATTTTTTTTTTGCCTTGGTTCTAGTCCTATCACATGGTCTTGCAAGAAGTAGTCTTCTATTACATTATCATCTATAGAGGTTGAGTATCGAGCAGCAATATTAGCTAGATAGGAGGTTTTATGGCTTCAGTAGTTGATGATAGAGTTTGGGTTTCCTCCAACTAGTCCCACTATTCTTTGGTGTGACAATTAGATTGCCATTCACATTTCTTGCAACCCAGTGGAGCATCAGAAGACAAAGGAAATTGAAATCCACATGCACTTCATCAGGTAGTTGATTCAAGATGGTTCTCTCATCTTGGAGTACATTCCTACAGAGGAGCAGGTTGCAGACATCTTCACTAAACCTTTGGCATCTCTGCACTATCTTTAGTTGCGCTCCATGCTTGCGGTAAAGGAAGTTTTTCTTGGGGAGTCTAAGTGAGGCCTTCCTTCCTTCATGCTTTTTTTTTAATATGTTTCTTTATCTCTTTTTGTAGAGGAGTTTTTTCCCACTGGGTTTTCTCCTTTACTATGCTTTATAGAGATTTGGTTGTATTTGGGTACCTAATTAGGCCTAGTTGTCAGGACCCAATTTTACTTTCATACATTGTAGTTACATTTTCTTTCTTGCACATGTTTGTAGCTGCACTCTTGCTCATCTTAAGGGGGGGTGTTAGAGTAAAGGTTTTCACTTAATTATATTAATTAATTCACCTTTATTCTACTCTTAAGATTTCACTTTAGATGCATATTGTGACATTTAATAACTATATTAATTATTAAATTTCTACCTTTAGGGTTTCCTTTTAGGTTTTTCTTGATCTCCTTTTAAGGATTGATCTTTGTAAATAATCTATTCTATTGTTCTAATAATATATCTCTGATATTACAGAGCTTCAAACCCTCGCTTGCTTTTTTTTCTCTATATTCTTCCCTGTGACAAGTATCCCTTTGCATGCAGGTGTTCTTGGACTCTAAAGTTGGATTTGACAACTTCTACAGTCTGGATCCTTCTCAACATTGATAATCATTCCTTTGGGATTATTAATGTCTATGCCTCTAATGATTTTGTGGAATGCTCTTTGCTCTAGCGTTGGATTGCTAATTCATTGCCAGTTGCTACCTGACTACTATGAGGGGACTTCAATATGATAGAAATGGTGTCTAACAAAGATGGCACCTTTCCATTCAAATGGATAGCTGGTGAAAGGGAGGCATGGTTTTACATGCACAATAAATTGGGGATTTTTGATCCCAATATTAGCCACCACCATTCTCATTCTCTCTAGCACACTTGGTGTAATTACAGAGCCAGTTCTATAGAATATTTAAGCGCCTTGATCATGCCATGATCTCGGCTCAATCTTTTTTCTCTTTTGGAAAATCTTCTCTCCTAGTTAAGTTGTTAGTGGATGTGACCCTGTCCAGCCACTTCCCCATTGTTTTTCGCATTAAATGGGAGACTCGACAACCCCGCACATGTAAAACTCATTTTTTTCTAAACATGTCTTTACTATACAACAAGCCTAACCTAACCCACATTCATAGAGTCAAGAATTTGGAGTGTAGGCTAGCTCATCATATAATCTAGATTAATTGGTGGAATCATGCTATCACTCGCATAGCTAGATTTATGTGCATTTATGGGTGCTAGTTGGCTATCTTTCACTGGCAGTCTTATGAGGCTACCACCACTAATCTCTACTCAACTACCAAATATTTGGTAGCTAGCCCTTTTTCTCCATCATTGCAAGTCAAGGTGGTAGATTTAAGGCACAAAAAACAAGTTGCAGAGAATTACGGTGCTAGAGGTGTGCAATTCAAAGCCTAGTTACATTCGCTAAAAGTTGGTGATCATGCCTCCAAAGAGTTTTTCTTGGCTCTGTGTGCCAGGAATTCATCCCTGAGCATTAAAAAAAATTAAAGATGGCACTTAGGTGCTTTCTGAGCTTCATGACATTCTCCAATCCTTTGTGTGTTAATATGAGCAAGTCTTCACTGCTCAAGAACCCACGCCTATGCGACAACCCCTTTAGGATTGCTTAGTGCTATGGTGCCAAACAAGCTTTCTTCAACTCAAAATATTTCTTGTGATCAACTATTAATAGTTGATGATCTCAAAGAGACTATCCACTCTATGGATGATGACAAAGCCTTGGGAATTGATGGGTTCCCTTGTGAATTCTACAAGGCCCTATGGGACTATATTGGGCACGATTTGCATCAAGTTTACTTAGATGCCTTTCATACTAAATCTATAGGTAACTTAATCAACAAAGGTAATATAAAATTCATACCTAAGATTGGTGACCAAGAACACATCTGCAACTGGAGACCTGTCACAATTCTCAATGTCTCCTACAAGATTATCGCCAAGGCTTTGGCTCTAAAGATCCACCGTCTTTTTCCTCAGATTGTGTGCTCGGAGCAAATTGGGTTTATCAAATCTAGATTTATTCTAGATAATATTATTGTTGTATGGGAAGGCATGTAATGGGCCAGACGTTCAAACCAGAAAGCTATGTTCATTAAAATTGACTTTGCCCAGGCCTATGACTGCATCGAATGGCCTTTTATTCTTGTTATGTTGCAATCTCTGGGTTTCAGGCCCAACTTCGTTCAATCAATTCAAATGCTCTTTGTGGATTTCTCGACTTGTATTTCCATCAATGGTTGTCAATCCTCTACCTTTGGACTCATTCGTTCCATTTAGAAAGGGTGTCTACTTGCCCCCTCTTTGTATGTGCTTGTAGCTAAGGGCCTTGGCTACCTCTTGGCCAACGCAGTTTTCTAGCAACGTGTCAAGGGAATTTCTCTACCCAACTCTCAAGCTCATCTAGTTAATGGCAATTTTTTTAATGATGCATTCCTCACTATTTTGGAGTATAAGATTCCATTGCCACGACCCTTGAATTCTATAATACCTTCTGTCTTGCTTTTGGTTTTTCCATTCAGTGGTACACAACTTTGTGTTACCGATAGTCTATCTTGTCTTCTCCTCCTTGGTTGCAACAATATGGTTGGAAATGAATTGGGTCAGGAGAAATTTTTTTGTTTATGGGCATTCCCTTTTCCTTTCAAGTGTCCCTAGCTAAACTTTGGCAAGTTGTGCTTTCCAGGGTTGAGCAAAAGCTTGTGTATTGGATTACCAAGGCCCTCTCTTTGGCAGGGAAATTTTAGGTGTTTTCCAAAGTTCTGGTGGCCACCCATGTTTATTACTCTTCTTGTTGGGCCCCTTCCAAAGTTGCCTATGGAAAGCTTGATAAATTGCTTAGAGACTTTCTTTGGGCCTCTTTTGTGTCTCACAGAGGGTTTGATAGTGTGGCTTGGGAATGTTTTTTCCTTCCCAGAGACTCAGGAGGTCTTGGTTTGTTGTCCACTCAATGAAAAGGGATGACTTTGTGTGTTAAATGGATTATTCATGCCCTTACTAGGGACGAGGCCTAGAAAATTCTACTCAGGCATGGTATTCAATCTGGCTTCCCTATCCATAGACCTACGTTGAAGGGGATTGGCTTTCAAACCCTTCTGGTCATGGAAGAATTAGTCTAGATTGTTGGGACATTTGTGGCCAAAAGTATCTAGCGAGCCTAGGAGGTTGTCAAACCCTAGCTCCATTGGGCTAGCTCTAGTTTTCATGATGGGCTCTCTCTTAACCAACATAATATTTGGTGGTCGCCTCTTTTTTCTTGTAATGGTCAACCATTGGCTAATTCACCTTGGATTAAGGCACTAAGATTTCACAAGAAGGGTATCCAGACCCTACAACATATATTTCATAGACCAACCATGGGTATTATGTCATGGGAAGTCTTTCGAGCCCAATATAGACTTCATAACCAAGACCATACTACTTATGATGGTCTGGTGAATGCTATTGCTGCTGAAATGATTCATAAGTTTGGAAGTGGTATCCAGACACCCCTTTCAGGAACTACAAGCCTTGGTTTGGTTATAGGTGGCTTTCACCACATTTTCCTATGATTCTGATTTTGAACCAAAGGTGGCTTCTTTAATCTCCTACTCATGTCTATCATAAAAGATTTGCTGCCACTTGGTCTACAATTGTTGAGCCAAAAATTTCCCATTATGTTTGGTGTATTATTTTCCAAGGCTTACCTATGGGTTCTCGGCTTGTTCACCTAGGGGTTCAGGACCCTCGTTGCCCTTTTTGTGGGCAAGATGAGAATATTAAGCATCTTTTATGGTTTTCCCTGAGCCCAATAGCTTTGGACTTAGATTCATGAATTTTTTTGGCCCTTTAGGCCAAAGCCTTTCTCCTGACATATGGTCCTGCTAGGAGATTCTCCCAAATTTCCTGCAAAATTCACCTAGCTTTGGCCAACTTTCAAGGTGGAAGTTCTTTTCAATATTTGGAAAGATAGAAATACTTGTGTGTTTTCACATACTCAAATGGATATTCATGTATCTTTGTATGATAAAGCTATCATTTGTTCTAATGTGCTTCTACAGGTTCAAGTGCAAGTTAACAAAGTTGCACTTGAAGTTGCTCACCTCCAAGTTCTCCTGGATCACTAGGGTAATGCCCCTTGTACTGTTGCTCGGGTCCCTGCTTCACCCACCTCTTCTCATGGTTGGTCACCCTTGAGGGGCTAATAGCGAAGCGACTTTGCGCATCCTCGCTCCCGGCCTTCACTTTGGTGGGACTCTTGCACTCCTCAATGATACCATTCTCCTCTGTCATAGGCTAGCTAGGGGTGGCCTTCTGGTGGTGCTTCAAGGAGCGGTGGTGGTGGTTCTAAGTGGTCCTCTAATTACCTTCCTACTTCTGGCTCTGGTTGGCTAGCTACTAGTAAAAGTTTTTTGTATCTGGCACTTGCAATCTCGCTCCGGCACAAGGATGAAGATAAAGAGAAAAAATTGTTGATGATGGTTGGGGTCCTCCTCCTGATGTCACTCCAAACCCTACTGATGTATGGGGGAAGACTATGGATGATAGAGACCCTCTTGGCTCTATTGGCACTGCTTTGGCCGCTTAATGGCCTTTTTTATTTGCTTTGTAATTTTGGACTTTTGAGCTTGGCCAATGTGATCTTTTGGTTTTTCTGGGTGTTGCCCATTTGACTCTCAGGGTGTGCCTTTTGACCATCCATCCATTTTTGTGAATATGTATCTTTATCTTTAATTAATTTAGATAGCCACCTATTCATCAAAAAAATAAAAAAAATTAAAGATTTGACCAAGAAACCTTTATATATATATAATATTTATCTTCAATATATTTTTTTAGAAATATATCATTTCTAAATTATTTACAAATTTTTGGTATAAAATTTAGTTATGATTTGACACACACTTATTGTAATTAAAATGATTTAACTTTTATTATTTGTATATTAATTAATCATATGTTATATATTTTTATTTAAAATTTATATATATTTTTCCATAATTATATAATTTTTTAAGTATATTTATTTAAAAAATAACAATTAATAGTATATTTATTAACTAATCGAGAGAGGTTTGGATATTTTATCCATCGAGGAGTTTCCTTTCTTATTACAACTTTCACATTTTTTTGAACAATTGATAATTACTTTTATATAATTTAATTCATTAATGTATATTTAAAAATAGTTAGTTATGTTTAAAAATAGTGTAGAACAAGTGGGAGTATGAGACAAGATTTTAACATGTGAATATTTTAATATATAACTATCATGTAGTTTATATCATAAATGCTCACAATGAGTTCTAGCAAGTAAAAATCGAGGATAGAGCTAGCTAAAAAATATATATCTCTAGGAAACTTGGACCTTAACATGTTAATGAAAAATAATCTACACCACCCATGTGTTTTAATTGCAATTCACTTCTTACATCGTTAGGCTAAAATCATTTCATAGAAAACATGTGACCATTTTGGCCCCCATACATGTGAAAGTAAGTAATAGTGTCCCAATTTTCATAATGTCTAGAGCATTATGAAACTGAGAGGTAAAAAATTTCTTGAGACTTTTTCAAATTTCAAATTTAGTTATTGGTAGCCACTTTACTAATCATTATGAGCCAACCTAGCACATGTTTGTGTTATTTGAGTGCTAAGTTGTATTTAAAGACATTCATTTACTCATTTTAAAACATCAATAATGATGCTTAAAGAATAATTATAAAGATTCAAGAAAATTTAAGAGATATTTTTGGTGTAATATATTATTCACCTTGGATAAGTTATACCTAAGTGTGATATTGCACCTATTTAATAAGTTTACTTAAGATAATTAGGATATTTATTTATTCTCACCCAAATAGTTATACTGACAAGTGTACACCTTGAATTGAGGTACACCTATCAATACCACTTCAACTCATAATTTTTGGTAGCTAGGTGCTACCTCTATTTAGTGAAGGGAACTTTTGTCTTAGTTAGACTGAGTTAACTTACCACTTGACTATGAATGATTAAGAGTTAAATCCTACCTCTTGGACTTGTCATCTCCTTGATGCATGCATTGAAGAGGCCTATGTATGTGTATTCTCTCTTTATGATTTGCCTCATGTAATATTGAATACAAAATAAAATTATTAATATTCAAATAGATTTGTGATTAGTCTATAATAATTTTGGTCTTAAGTAGATTTATTGTTCATAAAAAATTCTAATTTGGTATCATAGCTATGATGTCATAAATTTAGTCCATTTATAGGATTAGATATCATGGTTGATCTTGAAATGTTGTGTATATTTTTTTTCTTGCATCAAATGATGACTTCGAGAATAAAAATATAATAGAGATATTATGTTTGAAGTTTCTTAATTATGGCTTTATTTTGTAGGTATCATTGCATAACCTTTAGAGTAAGTTTATGCTTACTATTGAGTTCACAATATTTAAAAAGTTATTTTTCCCTTTTGAAGCATCTAAATTGGATATTGGAGGCTTGATTTACAAGGATATGAAGTTGGGAGGTGCATGCTAGATTTGGTAAGTACATGATCTTTCAAAGAATTTTGAGTCAAATATCACCCTTTATCATGATCAAAAGGCTAAAGAACTTAAAAAATAACTATCAAAACTATCCAAATCAAAGCACTTTTTTCTAGTTTTATGAATTTTTCTCCCCTTTTTCATATAGATTGTATAGTCAGATTTAAAAAATTATTTATTGCATCTAGTAATCAATAGGTTTGAACATACAACAGAATTGTAGGCAATTTATTTATATTACCTTGTCATCACTAGATATTAATGATGCTAGCAACCATTTCCATAACCTTGCCACTGCCTCTCATGGAAAATTATGCCACCACCACCTCTTCTTTGTTAGTGCTAAGTTGAGGTAGTAATGCCACCCTATATAACACTTAACATGAGTAAATACATAAAGATGGGGAACCAAGAAGTGGCCACTCCATTTTTTGGTCCCTAGAAAGCATAAAGGGAGCATGCTATAACATATTTATTAGATGATGTGGTTGTGTTTTTGATATGTTGTTTTCATTGATGTCAACACTATTAGCATTGATGTATTGTAGGTTGTATATGTCGAGGATATTGAGAAAATTGTTAAAGAAAGAGTTACAGGTTGACAGTGGAATAGTGAAGGTCATGAAGGTGTCTTGCTCAGTATATTGATCATCAGTCTTTGTGGACTAAAGGGTTTATTGCTAAGTGTATCTAGTTTATCCACTAAAAGTTACAGAGGTCCACGTGAAGACTTAATCATGTTATGAATAGTTGTGTTCTGACAGTTTTTTTGTCACTTTAGTTAGTGTTCTTGATTGAAGTTGATGTGATTCTAGAAATTTCAGTTGTTGTAGATGATTCTCTAATGATTTGTGATGCTTATAGATGTTTCTATATCATGCTCTATCTTTGTTGCATGTTTTTGTTGATCAGTGTGCTCATGGTTGGTGATTTTTCTCTTGTGTGTTTGAGTTTGTATGTTCTTGGCTGACATGGTGGTTGTAACATGTTGTGGATCCTTAGAGATTAAAATTTGAATGTTTGGCATGCTCAAGGATATTTTTTTAAGTCTTCATTATGTTGTGGATGATGGTATTTTATTCACATTTAAAATTTACTTGTAAATTTGGGCCAACATTACATGTATATGTTTTATATTTTATTTTGGCCGACAAAGTTGTTGATGTAATTCCATGTTGCAGATATATAAGAGTGGTTGTTTGTGTGAATTTTTGAGTGAAGAAGAGCTAGAGAAATAGAAAGTGTGCAAATAGTGATCTAATCATTTGATTGCAGAGTATAGTGTGAAGAAGTTTGAGCGAAGTGTGAAGGAGTTGTTTTGTGCTTAACCAAAACTGTAATCAGGATTTTGTAGAAGCTATTTTCTCAATTCATGCCCTATGGATCTAATCTGAATTGTTGGAAGATAGTGTGTCTTCTTTGGGAAGTGGCCCTCTTGTATTTGAGTAGTGAGCTCTAGGCAATGTGCTTGAATGCATGTGCATTCCCATTATTCTTCATTATACTTTTAACAGGGTATAATATTGTGGACTGGCATCCACCATGGTTTTTCCCCTAACCAGGTTTCCACGTAAAAAAATCTTGGTGTTCTTTGTGTTTCTGATGTGTTTATTATTTTTTGTTTATTATTCATTCATCAGAGCTATGATTAAGTTAAGGTAAGTTTGAAAAGTTTAAATATTTTGTGACAACTGATTTATGCTCCCCCTCTTAGTTGTATGTCCTTGTTTTTCCAACCATTGGTATCAGAGAAGGTTCCTTTGAAGAAGTTTAAAAGCTTGAGGTGATCTGAGATGGCATCATACAAGAAGGATAGTCCTAGATTCGATGAATCAAACTACTCTTTGTGGAAATCCAGAATGGAGTGTCATTTGAGCTATATTGGTGAACCCTTCTGGAAGATTACAAAGAATAGATATGTTATTCCTTAGAGTGGTCCTTCCACTCTTGATGAGATTAAAGAGGCTGAGATTAACATCAAGGCTATTGAAGCTTTGGTGAGTGTTGTGACGGATTCAGAAATGAGAAATGTGATGGATCTGAAGACAAGTTATGAGATTTGGAAGAAGCTAGAGACTTTGTATGAAGGAGATGCACTTGTGAAGGTCGCTAAGATATAGAGTTTGAAAGGAAAGTATGAAAATTTGAATATGGGTGAAGATGAAAATATTTCTTCTTTTATGCAAAGAGTAAATTAACTTGTGATGGGTATATGATGTGTCGGTGATACCCTGGATGAATAATAAATTGTAGCTAAAGTGCTTAGATCATTGCCTCCCTCTTACAAATCAAAGACCCATGCTATTGAAGAGCTCAGAATGGTAACAAATGTGACAAGAGATATGCTGATTGGTAAACTTGCTACCTTTGAGTTGAGTGAATTTGGTGATTTTGCCCCCAAGACTAAATCTTCATTTAAGGTCTCTGTATCCAGAAGAAACAAGCAAACATATGATCTGGGAGAGAGTTATAGAAAGGCATTCAAGTATGAGGACTTGAGATGAAACAACTTGAATATGAAGAAAGAGGTAGAAGAGTTGGAAGCACTGATTGTGAAGAAAGAAGGTAGGGGACAAGGTAAGTGTAAAGGAAATTTTCCTATTAAATGTTTCTCTTGCAATAAAATAGGTAATTTTGCTTCAAGGTGTCCTAAAAGAGTTCCTAGGTCTAAGCCTAACAAACCTAGATTTCAAAAGAAATGTTATTATGTTGAAGAAGGTGTGACTGATGAAGAATCTATTAAAGAAAATGGAAATGAAGATGAATGGGTTTTCATTGCTATCAAGGAAAATGGTTTGGTGGCTACTGAATCTACTAAAGTTGAGAAATATTTTACAACCCGAATTGAGGAAAAGGATGAGTGGGTTATTGATAGTGGATGCTCACATCATATGACTGGTGAGAAAAGAAAATTTGTAAGTCTAGAGAAGTATGACAATGGGGTTGTAAGATTTGGAGATAACATTGCTTGTGTGATTCATGGCAGAGGATCTATTTTTCTTGGTAAATATAACATTGATGATTTCCTTTATGTTGAAGGCTAGAATCACAACTTGTTGAGTGTTGGACAGATGTTGTAAAAGGGTTATGGTATTTAGTTCAAGGATGGAATATGCAGGATACTTGGAAGCTCTAGAAATGTAATTGCTTCATGTAAATAGACAAAAGGTAATATTTTTCACCTGAGTGCTACTAATGGAAGTTGTTTAATTGCTCAAATAAATGAAAGTTGATTGTGGCATAGAAGGTTGTGTCATGTAAATTTTGATAACATTGTCAAGGTAAGTTCCACTCAAGCAGAAAGAGATCTACCTAAGCTAGTGAAGCCTACTAACACAATATGCAAGGAATGTCAGATGGGAAAATAGACAAGAGTTTCCTTTTGGTGCAAACAACATCATTCTAATGGAGTAGTGGAGCTAGTGCATGCTGATTTGTTCAGTCCCTCCAAATTCATAAGTCTACAAGGAGAAAGTTACTTTATGACGCTTTTTTATGATTACTCTAGGATGATATGGGTTCCTTTCATAAGAGAAAAATGTGAAGCATTAGAGAAATTCAAAAGTTTCAAAGCCATGGCAGAGAATGAGATAGGTCTAAAGATAAAATGCCTAAGATAAAACAGAGGTGGTGAGTTCACCTCCTAGGAGTTTGATTCTTTCTGTGAAGAGCATGGAATTAAGAGATGGTTATCTGCTCCCTAAACCCCTCAACAAAATGGAGTTTTTGAGAGAAAGAAAAAAAAATCTGGATGCTACCAGAATAATGATGATAGAAGGAAATTTTCCTCACATCTATTGGAGAGAAGTTGTGAACACTGTTGTGTACACTTTAAAATGGGTAAATGTCAATGGTATCCCTTGCAAGAATCCTTTTGAGCTATGGTTTGGTTATAATCCTATTGTTAAATACTTCAATATTTTTGGGAGAAAGTGCTATATTAAGAGAGATGAGGACATAGGAAAATTTGATTCAAGGAGCGATGAAGGAATCTTTCTAGGTTACTCTACTAAAAGCAAGGCTTACTGGTGCTATAATAAAAGATTGAGAAAAATGGTTGAAAGTACAAATGTTAGAGTTGATGAGGACTCTACTAGATTGTCAAGATACTATGGATATGATTTTGATGACCAACAAGATAGTACAGGGAAGAATGCTTAGACACATAATCAAGTTCAAATTGTTTCGGTAAATCAAGAAAGTCAAGAAGGAGAGACAAGTGGAAGTGTAGAAGAAAGAACAGAAGAACCAGAAGTGTGAGAGAATCCTAAAATTCTGAGGTATGTAAAGCTAAATCATTATGAAGATCAAATTATAGGGAATAAGAATAAAGGTGTACAGACTAGAAGAAGGATTACAGAAGAGTATTGTCTAATGTCCAAGACTGAGCCTAACAATTTCAATGAAGCTTGTAATGGTGAACACTGGATGGAAGCTATGAAAGAAGAACTGATGTAGATTGAAAATAATGATACATGGATTGTTGTTCCCAAACCTAAAAATAAAAATGTGATTGGTACTAAATGGGTCTTTTGAAATAAGCTGAATGAACAAGGTGAAGTTAAAAATAAAGAAAGACTGGTATGTAAAGGGTATTCACAAATGGAAGGTATTGATTTTGAAGAAACCTTTTCCCCTGTTGCCAGAATTAAAGCTGCAAGATTATTTCTTGCTTATTTCACATATAAGAACTACAAAGTCTATCAAATGGATGTGAATTCAAGCTTTCTAAATGGTGAGTTAGAAGAAGAGGTATATGTTGAACATTCAGATGGATTTCAACTGACTAATAAGGAAGACATGGTTTGTCAACTGAAGAAAGCTTTGTATGGACTCAAGCAAGCCACCAAAGCTTGGTATGCTAGACTAGATAAATACTTACTAAAGATTGGATTCAATAAAGGTACTATTGATATCAACTTGTATTTTAAGTTGGATCATGATAAAGAATTGATTATTGAAGTCTTTGTTGATGACATTATTTTTAGAGGTGATGATGATCTATGTATGAAGTTTATTGATAAAATGAAAAGTGAATTTGAAATGAGTATGATTGGAGAGATGAAGTTATTTATGGGATTGCAAGTCACTCAGTTAGACAATGGGATTTTCATATCTCAATCCAAATATGTGAGAGAGTTGTTGAAGAAGTTTGGAATGGAAGACTCAAAGCCTATTGGTACACCCATGGTAATCGGATGCAACTTAACACAAAATGATGATTCTCCTAAGGAAAATCAAACAAGATACAAGTCAATGATTAGCACATTTCTCTACTTAACTTAGACTAGACCAGACATCATGAATTTTGTGTGTATGGTTGCTAGATATCAAGCTGATCCAAAAGAGTCTCATGTGATTATTGTAAAGAGAATTTCCAGATACCTAAAAGGAATAGTTGATTTTGGGCTTTGATATCCTAAAGATGATGATCTTACCTTGAGTGCCTATACTGATGCGGATTGGGAAGGAGATGTAGATGACAGGAAAAGAACTAGTGGTGGCACCTTCTTCCTAGGGAAGAATTTTGTGTCTTGGTTGAGTAAAAATAAAATTTTCATATACCTATCTACTATTGAGGCAAAGTATATTGCTGCTACAAATAATTGTACTCAAGTGTTGTGGATGAAACAAATGTTGAAAGATATTAGAGTAGTATATGATGAGCCTATTTCCATATACTATGACAAATCAAGTGCAATAAACATATCAAATAATATGGTGATACACTCTAAGACCAAGCATATATCAATCAAGTTTCACTTCTTGAGGGAGAAAGTGAGTGAAAAAGAAGTCAGACTAGAGTATGTGCCTACCAAAGAAAAAATTGCAAAATTTTTCACCAATTCATTGCCAAAGGATACTTTTGAGTATCTCAGAGGGATGCTAGGGGTGAGTACCCCTCCTGATAAGAACTAGAGATGAACTTACTTACATCAATCAGTGTGCTTCATAGCTATATTTTGATTTGGATTGATGTTTCCATGGCTGCTACTCAGGGGGAGTAGTCAAATGTGTAGATATCTGGTTCATAGTTGTATGTGGAAAGATAATGCTTATCTTCTCCATTGATGTCAAAGGGGGAGAAGCAAAATGTGAAAAACAACATGAGGAGAAAATTTAGAACCTAAGGTGGAGTAAGTGTTTATTGTTGGATGTTGTGGTTGTGTTGCTAATATGTGGTTGTCATTGATGTATTGTAGGTTGTATATATCGAGGATATTGAGAAAATTGTTAAAGAAAGAGTTTCATGTTGACAGTGGAACAATGAAGATCATGAAGGTGTCTTGCTTAGTATGTTGATGATCAGTAGTTTTGGACTAAATATTTTATTGTTGAGTGTATCTAGTTTATCCACCAAAAGTTTTAGAGGTCTACGTGATGATTTAATTTTGTTATGAACAGTTGTGTTCAAATAGTTTTTTGGTGGCTTCAGTTAGTATTCCTAATTGAATTTGATGTGATTCTAGTAATTTTAGTTGTTATGGATGCTTCTCTGATGATTCATGATGCTTGTGGATGTCTCTAGATCATGCTCTATCTTCATTGCACATCCACATTGATCGGTGTGCTCGTGGTCGATGTTTTTTTCTCGTGTGTTCGAGTTTTATGTTCTTGGCCAAAATGGTGGTTGTAACGTGTTATGGATCCTTGGAGATTAAAATTTGAATATTTGGCACACTCGAGGATATTTTTTAAGTATTCATTATGTTGTGTCCAACGGTGTTTGATTCACATTGAAAATTTTCTTGTAAATTTGGGTGAACATTGTGTATATGTTTTATATTTTATTTTGGTCAATGAAGTTGTTGATGCAATTCCATTTTACAGATATATAAGAGTGATTTTTTGTGCAAAGTTTTAAGTGAAGAAGAGCTAGAGAAAGAGCAAGTGTTCGAATAGTGATCTAATCATTTGATTGCAGAGTAGAGTGTGAAGTTTGAGTGAAGTGTGAAGGAGTGTTTTTGTGCTTAACTGGAACTATAATCAGGCTTTTGTAGAAGCTATTTTCTTAGTTCATACCCTACGGATCTAATCTGAATTTGTATAAGACAATGTTTCTTCTTTGGGCAGTGATCCCTCTTGTATTTGAGTAGTGATCTCTACGCAGTGTGCCTAAATGCATGTGCATTCTCATTATTCTTCATTATACTTTTAATAGGGTATAATATTGTGGAATGACATCCATTGTGGTTTTTCCCTTAACAGGGTTTCCACGTAAAAAAAATTTGGTGTTCTCTATGTTTTTAATGTGTGATTGTTTGTGGTTTATTGTTCATTCATCAGATCTATGATTAATTTAAGTTAAGTTTGAAAAGTTTAAATATTTTGTGACAACGGATTCCCCCCTCTTAGTTGTTTGTCCTTGTTTTTCCAACAACACACATTTTAATGTGCTCACATTACGGTTTGGAGTGACTAAAGTATTGGAAAAACAAGGACATACAACTAAGAGGGGGGTGAATTAGTTGTCACAGATTATTTAACTTTTCAAATTTAACTTCTTTAATCTCAGATCTAATGAATGAAAAATAAACCATAAACAATCAACACATAGAACACCAAGATGTTTTACATGGAAACCCTATTAGGAGAAAAACCATGGTGGATGTTAGTCCACAAGATTATAGCCTACTAAAAGTATAAAGAAGTATAAATGAGAATGCACATGCATTCAAGCACATTGCCTAAAGCTCACTACTCAATTACAAGAGGGATCACTACCCAAGAAAGATTCAGATTAAAACCATCCAGATTCAGAACTGAGAAAATAGCTTCTTCAAAAGCCTAATTATAGTTCCAGTTAAGCACATGAACACTTCTTCAACCTTCTTCACTCTTCTTCACACTCTACTTCACACTTTTCTCTACCTTCAAATGATCTAAACAATATTCACACACTTCACACTTCCACACTAAGCATGCACACTTCCAAATCATCAAACAATCACTCTTATATATCTGCAACATGAATTGCATCACCTTAAGTTGGACACAAATAAATAATAGAATAATTACAAATAGTCGGCCCAAAATACATAAGAATTATTCATGCAAATCAAATACCATTGGCCACAATGTTATGAAGACTTAAAACAACCTCCTCGAGTGCACCAAACATTCAAATTTTAATCTCCAAGGATCCACAACACGCTATAACCACCATGTTAGCCAAGAACACAAAAAATAAACACACAAGTCAAAAATCACTGACCATGAGCACACTGATCAATGTAGACATGGAACAAAGATAGAGAATGATCCAGAAACATCCACAAGCATCAAGAACCATCAAAGAAGCATCTACAACAACCAAGATTACTAGAATCACACCAAATTTAATCAGGAACACTAACTGAAACCATAAAAACATCGTCAGAACACAACTGTTGATTACAATCGATCAAATCTTCATGTGGACCTCTAAAACTTTTGGTGGATAAACTAGATACTCTCAGCAATAAACCCTTTAATCCACATTGGTTGAACATCAATGTACTAAGCACGACACCTTCATGACCTTCACTGATCCACTATCAACCTTCAACACTTTCTTTTACAATTTTCTCAATAGCCTCAGCATATACAACCTTCAATACATCAAATTCTAATAGTGTTGACATCAATGACAACCACATATTAGCAACACAACCACATCATCCAAAAAATGTGTTACAACATGCTCACTTTATTCTCAATATTCAGAGTCACCAACTACAATATGTGAAGTGCCACAATGGGCAAGTGTGGTGATAGACTCCTGAGTGTGTGTCATATGGTGAGAAGCACTAAAATCTAGAATCCAAGTGGATCTTGAAGGTAATGCTCATGCTGAAATATCATGACATTTCCCTATGTTTAGGGAAGGTGACTATGGTGAAGTGATATGATATTGCTACATGGTCTCCTCTAAAGCCTCTAATAACTTCCAACACCTAGAAATTGGATGACCTTCCTTGCCACAAAAGCTACAAGGATCACTTAATTTCTTCTTAGTCTTGGAGGAAGACTTACTAGACTTAGAATATTTACCCAACTTAGGGTTGGATTGTGGTTTATAATTAGACTTTGGTGGTGGCTTGGAGGAACGCTCACTGCCTATTGAATCTATGTTCAACTTTTTTTTGGCTTCTGCTTCCCCTATGATGTCCGAGCTACCAATGCTTGGTTCCTTGATCTTGGAAGAGAATCCAACTATGTTAGCTTGGCCTGATCACATGTCAACTAATCACATAATACCTCAATGGTAGGCATGGTAAATTATGGGCCCAAAGCATCCATGGTGGAATAGAATATAGATGAGAATATATGAAATGAACCTTGAAGCTTAGATAGAATCAAGTATATACACTTAGTGTCTATTTTGTTCTTACCACAACCCTGTAACAATGATCTAAGATATTTGAACTTCATCAAGAAATCCTCAATATCTGGAAAAGAATCAAGTACCAAGGTGGTTAATTCTACCTCAATCTAAAGTGCCCTGAACTGATTAATGGTGCCAAAAAGATCATGAAACTTAGTCCACATAGTTTGAGGATTCGTGCAACCCTCCAAGTGAAATAAAATACTTTGTATAACATGTAATGATAGCAAACCGATAGCCTCATCCATTTTGTTTCTGTGTTGTAAAACCTCAAATGGATGTGCCAACTAGGGTTGATTTTCATCCAAATAGGACCATAACCCCTTAAACATGAGAAGTGTTGTCATATGTGCTTTCTAGGTATGATAATTATGTGGGAAAAGATAGTCAACATTTGAAGAATTTGGTGTGATGTTTGAGTTTTGAATTTTTTTTAAAAGAATATTTTTCTAGTTTTTGATGTGCATATACAGAAAACTAGAAAAAAACCCCCACAACACAAAAAATCAAACCCTAGTATAATTTTCAAAGCTAGAAAGTGTGAAAAAAAATTCACTTCAGAAATTGTTTTGTGTACTTGGTAAATTTTTTGATTAAAAAAGTCTCAGATCTGGAAAAAGCAGTCCGTCAGCTTTCCAATGCCTATCCATTTTTGAAAAATAGAGTCCATATGCAAAATTTACTGCTCTAGGAGTGCAAAAGACAAGGTATGACTTTGAATTTCAAGAAACACAAAAAAATAGAAAAAACAAGAAATTAAAACTCCACCTCTGGATCAGGCTCCAAAAGAGATTTCTAATAATATTTTGTTTGCACAATTTCGATACCGTATGCTCCAGATAACACAAAAAAACCATAGGTTGCTCAAAAAAGGCTTCAAAAAAGGGAGTGGTGGTGCTCTAGCTATGCACAGTCAACACCACTCAGGCCTGGAAGTGACCTAGTTGTGTGCCAATGGTGACTAGGTGGTGGGAAGGTGACAAATTAGGTGGTGATCCAACGATGGGGTTGGTGGTTAGAGGAATCCGCTGGCGGTTTTGCACAAACTATGACCTATGATCATTGTCTGAAGGATGACCACCGATGTTGGAAAACTGCTAACGGTGTTTCAAACCGTTGCTTTGTTTAAACTGCACTATGTGAGCACCTCTCCCTTTGACCACTAGCAATTTCTTGATTGTGTTGGCCTTCAAAGGCATGTGCAATAAACTTTCTTAACCCTTTTTTTGATAGTCGTATGGTATAGACTGTATGGCTCAAAAACCAAAAATAAATTGCCTCAAACTTCACAAAGGCCAAATTTGACAAATTTATAGTCAATTTTTAGGTTCTCGTACCTTCTGAACATGATGGTAAGGTCCTTTTGGGGTGAAAATTCTCCAAAATTGCAGGTACCTCTGAGATCTATAAGAAAAATCCCAAATCTTCAAACCCTTGCAGATCTAACGTTGTGAATCCAAATCTGACAAAACAAAGGTCAATCTTGACTTATTTGAGCATTCTGAATACAATGGTGAGGTCCAAATTGACTCAAGATGCAAAAATATTTTTCCTTCATGCAGAATCCTTCAAAAAATTGAACAAGAAGTTGTAAATCTAAAGCTTTGATACCATGTTGAAGTTGAGAAATACAACCTCACAAAACCCGGTGAACACTTGCAAGCAAATAACCTATCACAGAGAATTGATACCAAAAAAAAAAGAATAGTGCTCTCCTTTCCCATGAAGCAAAAAATGCATAAAACAAGAATTGAATTAATTGCAGTAAGATCAATCCTTATGAAAGGAGATGAAAACCCTAAAGGTGAGTAATTAATAATTAATTAATTATTAATGGGCCTAAGTTTAGCTTAAGTGAAAAACTAAAGTAAAGATGACTTAATTAATTAAGCAACATGATTAAATTAATTAAGTAATTAACCTATTACTCTAACATGAGTTAATCCTCACCATGGTTTTTCCCTCATTAGGTTTTCCATGTAAATTTGGTGTTATTGTGTTTATGTGTTGGATTTGAGTTTTTGCATTGGCATTTGATGATTAATCATTTAAGTAGTTTTAAGTGTATATCCAAAATTGGTCTGGAGAATATTAATTAAATAGTGATTATTTAATTAATGAAATTTTTATTCCTCTACTATCTAAATAAATTCCAAATTTATTTACATAGCTCTTATTTTCATAATTCCTCTATTCTAATTCACCCTCTTCATGATTTAATTGAAATAAACAAATCTAAATAATTTGTTTGATTTTAATTGATTCCCTCTCATTTAATTCAAATTTTTAAATTTGAATTTCATCACATTTCTACATATTTCTCTAACTACCTTCCACCTCACCCTCCAACTCACCATGTGTCACATGAAAATAATAATTATTATTTTCTAAATTGGATATTTACTCTCAAACAATTTAACCACCTCAAGGACACATGGCTCCTTCATTCAAATGATTCTTTCTAACACCTGGCAAGATGGTTTTATTAGAGGGAATAATTTCCTTGTTTTCTCCATCATTCTCATTCTTCATGATTGGATTCTCCAAACCAAATATTGATCATTCATGGCTGCTGACTCACCCAATGCCTTGGAAAAATCTATAAATTGAGGCCAATTTACAACTTTTTCATAAGGAGCAATTGCATAACATCACTTTGTAGGATTTCATTTGAATTTTAAGAGATTAATTTAAATTTTTAGCTTAGCATTTAGGATAGTTTGTCAATTTGTTTTGAATCATGGCTCCTTTAGATATTTCCTAGTTTAATTCATCATGTAGAATCAACTTTCATCTCATTGGCATTATCTTAGTTTTGCATTGTCTTTCTTTCATATCACTTATTGTACATCAGTTCATTGTACCATGTCACTCCATCATTTCATCTAGTTGAATCCTTCAATCATATAGATGTAGGTTTAGAATCTTCATTATAAAGGAAGAGGCTACTCATTTCTTAGATGGCATCTCAGTGATTAGTGCATAAATAATATTCGAGAGCATAAATTGCGAAGACATTTGAGATTAGAGGAAGAAGGGATGTTTTAAGGGAATTTTGTTATTGAATCATGTTTGATTAGGTTAAATTTCCTTAATGTAATGCTTTTCATCTAAGTGTGTTGTTGTTTTTCAATATAATTCACGCATTTTTTCCTACACACATAAATTGATGCCCACCATGGGGCCTAGCCCCTGTTATTTTCTTATTTTCTAGAAATTGTGTTTTGCAAGCTTGGATGAGGATTTCTCTGGCGCAACCGCTGAATTCTCTAGCACAAAAAATATTCTCTAGCACTTTCACCAACTGTTTTGGCACTCCCAAGGAGTTCTCCGACACAAACAAGCCATTATGTGGTGCTTTAGGGAGTTTCTATGGTGCTTTGACCAGTTTCTCTAGTTCTTTTCATTCATTTTGTGGCACTTATGTCTTTTTGGCACTTCTGCTTACTATTATAGCACTTTCAATTATTTATGTAAATTTTCCTATGAATTAAAACTGATCTTTTCTTTTCTATTGTGCAAGTTTCATGAAACGCTGTCAGAGAATTTACTGAAACTCCAAAATGCTTGCCAAAGAAAATTTACAAATAAACTACTTATAAATTTGATGCAGGGGCTAGATTTTATGTCTCTCCTTTTTGTTTTCAATTAGGAACATAGATTAATTAACAAGGAAAGAACACCATGTTTGATGCATGTGTGAATGGTAGGCATATGCTCTCCCCTTAACTGGGTGACCAAAAATCCAGACCCATTCCTTTTTCATTTTTGTGGTGTATTTTGAATGGCAGATGCTCTCCCCTTAACTGGGTGATCGAAAAGCCAGACCCATTCTTGTTAATCTATGAGTGTGAGTAGGATATACAGCATGGGTTCCCTCTTTAATTCATGTGAAATAAAGATCGATGGAACTATGATTATATTCTCTCACTTTTGTTTATCCTAGAGGGCCTTCCTTGGGGAAAACCTACTCACCCAAGGGAACGACCCAACTAGTAACACGCTAAAGCCAAGCACATTTCTAGCTAGTATATAAATGTGGGTATTGGAACAAAGGCCAGTATCATGAGGATAGTTTCGAAAAGAAGGGCATCAATGGTCTCTCACCGCATGGATTATCCCCCACGAATGAAAAGACCTTACTAGAACCCTTGTAGTATATTGGCCAAATCTTTTATCTATTTTCTTCGTACAACAACGTTCGTTGTGAAGACATCCACATTCTTGCAATTTTTAGTAGAGATGATTAGCCTTCCATGGGAGTTTTATGGAGGTTGGAAGCTTGGTTGACCTAAGAAGTGAGTGCACTATAAGGGGGGGCCCATGTGGCTAAGATTTTGAATTCATCTACTAAAAATAAGTGTGGCTGGGGTAAAACCCGTGTGGAATCCAAGAGAATATAGTCCTTCACAGCCCTAGGGAACGTATGTTGTGTTTGATTATGCTTGTCATAGTGTCTTCAAAATGAATTTCAAACAAAACCTTACACACTGGAAAAGTTCAACAATTGTGATTCAGAATACATCATTTGGAACAAAACATCCTCTGACCAAAAACTAGAAAAATCAAATGAACTAAAAACAAACTATTGTATTCCTTGTTTAGAACTTCCACCATTTTCTATGGTGCTTTCACTAATTTTTTAGCACTTCCACCATATGTTATGGTGTATCTACCCTATTTTCCAATGCTTCCCCTTAATTTTCTGGCGCTTTGACCAAATCTTGTAGTGCATTGAACCAAAAATCTAGCACTTTGACCAAATCCTGCAGCGCATTGAACCAAAATTCTGGTGCTTTGACCATTTTCTATAGCTCATCCCAACCATTCTGTGGTGCATCCTCATTATTATGTGGTGCATCCAAGTTTTTTCTGGCACTTATTCTTTTCAATGCTTCCACCCTCTGTAATGGCACTTCCACAAAACTTTATAATTAGAGGATTAAGATTGAACTTTACCCAACCTTTCAAGATCAGATTTAGAAAATTTTCTAGTTTAGGATAATTTCTCATAAACCAAGGAGCTTGAACATTTCCTTTATTTAATTATTTCATGAAAGACTAAAATTCAAAAGCCAAAATCCATAGCTTTTAGCCTAAAAGCCTGTCAGAAACATCTTTCTATGCTCTACAAATTTAGGGATAGATTACTCTTCAATTTTTACAAGAAAGCCTCAAGGAACAATCTCAATTTGTATTCATTCTATTATTTTCAAAACCTGAGACTCTTCCAAAGATTCAAACATCTTGTCTAAAAGGAAAATTTTCCCCATTCTCACAATTGAAACCAAAATTGCAAAATTCTCTCAAGTTCAAAACTATCCACTAAGTTCCATTGGATCTGAAACTTTGTTAAAATTGACATCCACAAGTGAAACTACTTTTTGTCTAAACTTTGATCGCATATTCAAAACTGCCTTGTCATCAAAATCACAAAATTTGATTATCAAGTTGAGTTTCCCCATCAAGATCCATCATCCTTTATTTTGAAAAAATACACTTTAAAATTAGATTTTTCTCACCTTGGTTACATCAATACAATTAATTTTTCTATTCGACCTAGGTATCTCTCAGGCATTCCTAAACAAAGATCAATTTTTTTGGAAAACCTTCACCATTTGTATGCCCATTTTAATAAGGTCCCAGAAACAAAAACTCAATGGTAAAGAACTTGAACCTCCAAATATCATGGGTGAACCAAAGGAAAATCCCTTTCACAAATTTTCCCAAAATGACATAGAAGGGATAATAGAAGAAGAAATTGAACAAGCAAACCAAGACCCGAAATTCCATAAATTCCTAGAGAAAATCTTTGAAAAGGATGGGGAGAAATATCTCCTAATGTTAGAAAATCAAGGGGCTAAACTACCTACTGACTTTGACATTGAAAAATTGAAAGCTACCACCAAGAAAAATGAAATTTAGACACCCTCTACTGACCAAATGACTATTTTAACACATCAAATACAAAACCTTCAACAAAAATTCTAGGATATGTAGGGAGGAACTACAAAAAGATACATGTTACATGATATTTGTCCATAACCCTTTTATACAAGGTTAAATATGATACTGTTTCCCCCAAACTACAACTTGCCAAAGTACGATAAATATAATGGGAAAATTAACCCTATAGATCATATATGAGAATTTTGAACCATAAGTCTAGAATTTTCTCATGAGGACACATATTTGATGAGGCTATTCCCTCATATCTTAGGAGGGTATTGTATGGAATGGTTCTCAAAATTGCAACCAGACATAAAATATTTCCAAAAGTTGGTCAACCAATTCATCACACAATATTTGTACAAAATTTCCCATGAGATCACTATGAAATATCTATGTAACACTAAACAAAAGAAAGGGGAGGCCTTTCTCTTATTCTTACAAAGGTGGAGAAGGTTGTTTGCTTGATATGCTCATCCCATTCTTGAACAAGAAAAGATGGAAATTTTTATTGATAACCTTAATAGTGAAATGAGCTATTGATTACAATTAGAATGTCCCCCTACTTTCAAGAAAATGATAGAAAATAGTGTCAAGATCGAAGAAGCTCTAGTCAGAAGAGGGGTATTGAAAATTCACAATGAAGGATCAAACAATATTAACCATGATAAACCCAAGTTTTGGACAAGGAACAAGGATTCCAATGAAGGTGTCACTGAAACACATAATGTGAAATTGGTCTTTAATCTATCAAGAACCACAACCAAAACTAATCAAAACGAAAATCAAGGCACCAATCAAAATGTCAATCCATCTAACAATAAAAATGGTCAAAATCAAGGTAATACCACATCTAAACCTCCACCATATAAAACACAATCAAACAATAAGAAATTCATGCCTTTGGGTCAATCACATGAATCTGTATTGAGAAAAATCCTTGAGAATAATCTCATAATGTTACCTGAAGCTTGAGGTTTTGAACCAAAAGTGAAATCATGGTGGAATGATGGTTTTTTATGTGAATTTCATCGATGCAAAGGTTGCCAGAAAGGTAGTTGCATGCAATTGAAGCATAAGATATAGGACTTGATAGATCTAACAAAATCATATGAATAGAGGGACTCCAAACAAATGCAGATCATGAGGCATTTAAAAATCCTTTACTAAACTATGAAAAAGGAGAGTCCTCTACAACAAATAGAAAGGGAAAGAATGTGAACTATGTCCATGATACTGTCATAAATCATATCTCAGATCAGTACAAAATCAAAAGAATACCATTGAAACCAATGACCATCAAGACATCACTCCAAACAATGATCCAATTTATGACACTTTGATTGAACAAGAACATGATGCCATCATCCTTGGAAATCAAATCAATGATACACAATGAAACATAACTACAATGGATACCCAATAAATGTCATTAAAATAAATGGTAAACAAGATAGTGCACCGTTGAACACAACCACGCGGGATCAAGCCAAATATGTTCTTAAAGGAGGTTCATCCAAAACTCCCGCCATCTCACCTAATCAATATAACATAGTGGACCAATTACAAAAGATCCTTACACAAATATCTATATTGGAATTGCTCAAAATTCTCCTGCTCTCAAAGACATCTTGGAAAAGGCCTTAGTGGACACAATGGTACCAATGAACCTAGAAGTGTGTAAATTTGAAGCCATGGTGAGACATTTTACCGCACCACATTGTTTATCCTTTTCCAAAAATGATGACACTTCCATTTTCCATCCCCACAATGTTGCTCTTCATATCGATGTCCTAATTCATAAGCACTGTGTCAAACACATCTTAATAGATGCAGGAGTTGGCCTAAATATATGTACTCTAGAGATTGTCTATGCCTTAGGATTCTCTAAAAATGCCATTGATTTAAAGAAAAATATTACAATAAAAGCATATGATGATGAAAAAAGATCTTCATAGTGATTAACCATCTTACCTATTCAAGTGGGACCAATTCAAAAGGATGTAATATGTGAAGTCCTAGAAAAAGAGTTGACCTATAACATACTATTGGGTTTCCTATGGATTCATGAAATGCAATTGATCCCATCAACTTACCATTAATGTTTGAAATTTCCTTGTGGTGGTCAAGAAATCACCATTTCTATTGATTCAAATAGTCCTCAATATTGTAATACTTTGAAATATTTCCAATATGTTTTTGTGCCTCACAACAGAGAAGCTTCCACTTCCACTCCCTCCAAAGATCAAAGACAATCCAGTTCCTCATCCAAACCATTGGTCATCTCATCCAACCAAGAAGGTCAATCTAGTTCCATGTCTAAACAATTTGAGAAGAAAGAAGTTGTTCCTTCCACCTCCACAAATCCTAAAGCCTAGTTGAATGCTTTGTGAAAAAGAATTGATGAAAAGGTTCAAGTCAAAGACAAAGGTGTTGGTGAATATTTCTTTGAACAATCTCTATGCCTTTCAAAGTTTCCTTCTCTAAAATCCTATGGACAACCATCAACTTCAACACAACAAATATCTCAACCAGTTACCAAATTTGATGGTCAGTTTATAAAATAAAGTGATAGGTTTGATGAAGCAGAGGACAGAGATGCTTTAAACTAGCTATATAAAGATGAAGAAGAATCCCAAACAACAACTGCAAATGTACAATTGGCTCAATATGGAAAAGGTTTCACTATCTTAGAAAAAATGGGTTATGATGGAAAAGGTCTTGTGGGTAAAAGAAAGGAAGGAATCTTATAACCAATACAACCCATATTAATTAATCCAAGGGACAAGATTGGGTTAGGCTATAGGGAGGAAACAAAAGAAAAGGTGGTTGAAAGAATCCTTTAGTTACAAGCTAGAAATGATCATGAAATAGATTCTAATCAATATGAGTGGGATTCACTATCAGAAGAGTCCTATCATGACAAGGACATTGATGTAATACACAAATATGCACCCCTACTCAAAGAGGAACAAGGGTCAGGTTCTAGATCATTTTGAATCTGGATCACAACACCTTGACGATTCTAGTGAAGATGATTCAACTCAAAGTGAAACAGATAATTCATAGGAGAGTTACCTTCTAGACCTTGATTTTTCTATTGGAAAAATTGAAGATACCGCTATCATATTTATTACCATCTTTGACCTTAACCAGTCGAGTGACTATTTACCCTTGACCCATCCCGAGCTCATAGATTGTGACTTAACTAAGCCATTTGACATCCCCACCTTTTCAAATGATGATGCCATCATCAAATTCCTTTGTTTCAACAATCCTAAAACAAATTCCACCAATGAACATCATAAAAATTCTTCCACATAGGGGAGTATCAAATTTTCTAGATGCAAAATGAATAACACAAAAAATAGATCTAATATTGAAAACCATTCTATGGAAGTATTAGACCCAAAAAAAAGTAAAAACAAAGGTGCATCCAATGGCGAAAACCTCACTAAGGAATCAATGGATGGAAAATTTGATACTCTCCCAAATCACTTTCAAGAAATATCAAAGGTCTTGATCGAACCCACATAGTCTATCAACATCAGTAAGGAAGAGACAATAAGGACTATCCATCTAGCGACATCTTTGACAGATCAACAAAACTAAGATTTCTTAAATTTTTCACAGAAAAACAAATAAAATTTTCTTGGTCATACGCTGACATGCTAGGGATTGATCCAAAATTAATTATGCATCATCTATCATTACCTCTAGGAATGATACCAATCAAACATAAGTTGAGAAAAATGCACCCCCATATTTCCCTATTGGTAAAGGAAGAGTTGAAAAAGTTACTCAATGCAAGATTTATCTCTGAGCTATTGATTATGCCAAGTGGATCTCCAATATAGTACCAATTTCAAAGCCTAACAATAACATTTGCATCTGCACCAATTTCTGAGACCTTAACATAGCTTGTCCTAAGGATGATTTTCCTTTTCCAAATGTAGATATCATAGTAGACTTGACAATAGGGCATGGCATGCTATCACTGATGGATGGATTTTCTAGATAAAACCAAATCAAAATAGCTCCTAAAGATAAAGATAAGACAAATTTTACCTATCCATGGGGAACCTTTTGCTGGAACGTCATGTCATTCGACTTAAAGAACGCAAGTGCTACCTATCAATGTGCCATGACAACAATCTTTCATGACATGATGCATACTTTCATGGAAGATTATATGGATGATTTATTGGAAAAATCATATACTAGGGAGGGACATTTGGAGATCTTAGATACAATTTTCACTAGATTGGAGAAATTCAATGTACGACTAAATCCCAAGAAATGTATGTTTGAGGTAACATCAACTAAGCTCCTGGGGTACATAGTTTCAGAAAAAGGGATTGAAGTAGATTTGACCAAATTCAAAGCTATCATGGAAATGCCACAGCCAAAGAACATCATCCAACTCTGTTCTCTACAAGGGAGGTTTCAATCAATCCGTATATACATTTCACATTTGGCAGACAAGACCGATCCCTTTACCCATCTATTGCATAAAAATGTTTCTTTCCAATGGGATGAGAAATGTGAAGGAGCCTTTAATCAGTTGAAACAATATTTAATGAATCTATCTATCCTAGTACCACCAACAGAATGGAAGCCCCTACTATTATATTGCTACAACAAAGACATCACTGGGATATTTATTAGTGTAAGAAGATTTCATAGGAAAAGAACGAGCAATCTACTACATCAGCAAGACGTTAAATGGCTACGAGATCAACTATACCTCCATTGAAAAGGCTTGCCTAGTAGTAGTATTTGCTACCTAACAATTACGACACTACATGCTAACTCGCACCATCAAGTTGATAGCTAAAATAGATACTCTCAAATGTCTCCTCAACAAAGCTAACCTAATAGGGAGATTGGCTAAATGGGTCATGATACTCAATGAATTTGATATCCAGTATGCAAATAGAAAGGAAATAAAAGGACAAGAAATTACTAATCAGCTAGTAGAGGCACCACTACCAGATAATCATCCTTTACACATTGAATTTCTAGATGTTGATGTTCTCACTATGGCCACAAAACAATGGACACTATACTTTGATGGATCACATACCCAACAGGGATCAGGAGTTGGAATCCTATTTGCACCCCACAAGGACACACTATACCAAAATCATATCGACTAATGTTTCCTTGTACCAACAACATGGCAAAATATGAAGCTTTAATCATTTGTATCAAAATAGTTGTGGAATGGAAGATCCTAGAATTTCAAGTGTATGAAGATTCTTAGTTAGTCATAAACCAAGTCAATGATGATTATCAAACAAGAGATGAAAAATTAATGCCCTACAAGAAAATGCTAGATGATTTTGAGAAATATTTGGTGGATATCAAATTTTAATAGATTTTAAGAGTGGAAAGAAAAGTCGTTGATGCCATGGCTGCTATTTCTTCCTTGTTACAATTGCAAAGAAAATAAAATGTTACAAGTTTTCGGTGGAACAATTTTTTTCCCCTACCTATGACAATATTGAATCCCATGTTATTTGTCACCTATCTAATACCAACACCTCAATTTACAGTGAAATTTATACCTACTTGAAGGACAAAATTCTTCCACCTGACTTGTCATGAAACCAAAAATGCAATTTCATTCACCAATCCGCCCAACACACACTTATTGCAGATATATTATATCGATGAGGTCTTAATGGAACTCTCCTACGATTTCTAGAACGTGATGAGTTTGAAATGGATTTATGAGAAGTCCATGAGGGTATCTATGGAACACATTCAAGTGGCCTAACCTTAGCCAAGAAACTTATTCATTTAGGTCATTATTGGCTAGCTATGGAAAAAGAGTCCTTTCATTTTGTGAAGAAGTGCCAAAAATGTTAGATTCACGGTAATCTCACCATGCACTAGCGCAAGAACTCCATCCTTTTGCATCCACATGGCCATTTTTTCAAACGGGACTAGATCTTGTTGGTAAAATTCATCCGTCCTCATCAAACGGACACAAGTTTATCGTCATAGCTACAAAATAATTCACAAAGTGGATTGAAGTTGTTCCTCTAATCAACATCACAAGGAAGCAAATTTCATCATTCATCCTCAACTATATCATCTATTGGTATGGCATTCCCCAATCCATTGTCACTGATAATGGAAGACTGTTAAAAAATAAAGACATGCAAGAATTGTGTGAGAAGTTTAATATCCAAAATTACTTCTCCACACCATATTATCCTTAGGAAAATGGTCAGGTAGAGGCTTCCAACAAAACTATCATGAATATTTTGAAGAAAATCGTCAATGACGCAAGACGTGATTGGCACATCCAATTGAATCCCGCTTTGTGGGAATACCACACCAGTATTCACACACCAAGAGGAGCTATGCCATATGCTCTATTATATGGGTCTGAGGCTATAATACCTATTGAATTTGAATTACCATCACTTTAGGTTTCATTGAAAGGCATCATCTATGATGGAGGCTACTGGGTTGCAAGATTGCAAGAACTAGAACTATTAGATGAGTGGCACCACCATGCAGTGAATTATCTAAAAGCCTACCAACAATGTATGTCCAAAAATTGCAATCATAAAATTAAACCTAGAACATTCAAGTTGGTGACTAAGTGTTGAAGGAAAACTCTTTCAATTAGCAAGATAGAGAGAAGAAAGGAAAGTTTGAACCAAATTGGTTGGGGCCCTTCGTCATTGTGTCAGTTTATGGTTTAGGAGCATATCAACTATCTTTGTTAGAAGGGGACTTATTTGAAGATCCAATGAATAGTCTTCATCTCAAGAAATTTTACAAATAAGTTAGCCACTGCATCGAAAAAAGTCCTGAAGAAATCCAAAAACATCAGAAAAAGTCCTTAAAAAATGGTCACCCTAGTGAAAAGTTGGAAAACAGGCATCTTGGTGACAAAAATAAAAATAAAAACAAAAACAAAAACAAAAAATATAAAAAAAAATAGCAAAATGGAAAAAATACAAAAAAAACCAAAAAGGAAAAAGTGCAAAAAAATCATAAAATTTGAAAAAATTGCAATAAAAGAAATTAGTGAAAACCTAGAAACAGGTGCTAGTTGTGATATGTTGGCCTCTTCCTCTATAAGAACGTATGTTGACTTATGGCTTGGTATCATTAACATTCACATCCTTCATTTGAGTTGCATATGAAAATCCTATGATGATGGTCATGTCTCACCTTGGACTTTTGACCATTGTACATATCCATAATAAACTAGCTTGTCTCCATTGGGGGAAAAATCCTGATCTCATAGGCAGAAACAAACTTTGAGCATGAACCAACAGACAAACAATAGGAGAACAAAATGCAATGAAAACAATGATCATAGTGCAACCAAATGGAGAACATCAATCACCATCAGAAAAACATCTAACATCCTTTTCATGTTAGAAAATCAAAAAAAGTTCAAAAATCCAAAAAAAGACAAAAACAGAGTCACCTTGTTGAATTGCATTGTCGCAATTCATAGTAATTAGTTGTATGGTCATACCTTAGTCCTATAAATTAGTTGATTTGGTCGAACTACATGGTCTCTATGTGTATAACATAGGAAAGGATCACCTCTGATCAGCCCCTGAGACCCCTGGGATAGGTTTTTAGGTTAGGTTCTTGGTCAAAATCTCAAAAAACACCTAAAAATTGAAAAATCGCAAACATCCCAAAAATAGCATAAAATCAAGGTTAAAAGGATGATGCTATTATGAATCATGGTTTTATAATTTCCACATGAATGTTCAATTTTTTTGCATTATGATGGATGTTATCATTTCTCAGAAGCAATTCAAGGATGTCAAGGAACTAGAAAAGCTATGATCGAGAATGATATTTTCTTTGTTTGTTGTCTGGGAATTGATCATTATTAGTATGTGAATTTTTGTGGGAAATGCTCTACAAAGTATCACTGATAACATTCTGGGTTCATATAGTAAAATGGTTAACTCTTATCTATTTACACAGGAAATACTTAGGTCATTATGGTCTAATTGTACCTATATGCTTGTGTTAACTTGCACTATCAAACGTCATAGAAGTAGTACTTAGGTCATCATGGTCTAATTATACTATTGATGTTTGTACTCACTTTCAACATTTTTAAACGCTCAATGATGATAATAAGCACCATAAATCACTAGGATGACATTATTGCATTATTAATATTTCATTTCTAGGTTGCATTCATATTAGTTGTTGTAGTGGTATTTCTAGATTTTTCCAATGCTGATGTTATTTCTATCATTAACACATTGAGTACATTTGATATTACCAAAAACACATCATTTAGGGACATGAACATTAGGACACCATTCATAGCATTATCATATCATCTAGGCATCCATTTATTTATTAAGATTATATAGTTGCATCATAGAAATGTGAACATAAGTAAATTACCATATTGCACCCATATAGTCATCCATCATATGTTTACATAATGAAAATCATAGAAAAAAAAATACATTGATCATGTCATTCATTCATTTCATACATACATTATATCATAATATTTTCATTAAAAAAAAATACATACATAAGCTACCATGCATATCATACATCCATAGGAACATATCTATCCATTATTAGGATCATTTATCTTTGCATTAAAATCATTTTCCACCCATCACATCACACATAATTGCATTAGAAAAATACAAAAACAATAACATAGAGGCATTTTCATAAAACGATATAGAATCATAGCATGTATTGCATCCATATAATATCACCATCATAAAGCATCATAAATCATACATGACATGTAGAAATTAAATACATCCATCATAAAGCAACACACATAACACATAGGATCATCAACATCATCGCTGCACATATATCTCAAAATATATCAAATGTACAAGGATATCTAAATAATTGGAATACATCATCAAAAAGGTCGATAATATCATCGAGTGTTAGAGAATACATCATAATACAACATCAAGCATAAAAAATTATGTAGTACTTCCCCTAGACGCTGTTAGTATCACTGAACTTGTACCTCCTCCGACACCTGAGGGACCTATATTTGGATCCCTATGATCCCCAGGAAATGTCTATGTCACACCCATGCTCACCATCCAAGACTGGGATCTGCTAGTCCAGGATCGGTTGAAGCTCTCTCGTCAATCAGGAGGCACCAACTCATGATATCAATCCCTATAAAACTAAGCCTCCTAAGAAGTGCAATGTATCTCCTTTAAATAATCAGTTGATCCAATGGCTTTCGTGGCCTCTTGTAATCTCTCTGTGATAGCCTTTTTCCTACTCAACTCATCTTCTCAACATGTCCCTCTCTGTAGTCAATGCTACCACCTATCCCTACATCTGTCCCTACACCTGTCCCTAGCTTTGTATCTATGCCAGCTATTGTCAAGCAACATCCCTCTCAACTTTCAATGTCTAAATCTAACCTAAGCATTGTCAAAATCTTCGCAAGTGCTGAAAAAAATTTGAAACTTAAAAACTTGAATGGAAAACGTGAAAAATGCATTATAAAATCACAAGAAAGGTTCTGAAATTCTTATTGGAGGTCTGTATCCCGTTGGACGATTATGTCATCATACCTACTCGAATCAATGTGTTTGTAGAGGGATCACCATCTTGCTCAGAAGCTCAAAAATGCTCTCTCACTTCAAACAATTTTCAAAATACAATTTGCATAAATGAACTCCTTTTCACTTTTTACCTCTTAATAAAGGTAATTAAAGGGGTAATTTTGGTGGCATTATTTTAATTTCTCTTGAGAGGCAATTAATTGGGGCAGCTCAAATTCTTCAATATTAGGAGATAAATCACTAGAATATTATCAAAACAAAATTTCATTGTCATCATCATCACAAATCAATTGAAATTTTCAAAAATCATCCAAAAAAATTATTATCACAAATTCCTCTATTTATCTCCCAAGGGAGCATACAATCATAATCTTCTGAAAATCACTATTTGCAGCATCATTTAAAATTTTATTAGCACTGATAAATTTTTCTTTGAAGTAATGTGTAAACACATCACTTCAAAGAGGGGAAAAATCTATACATCCAAATTTTTTTTGGAGAATATTAATTAAATATTTATTGTTTAATTAATGAAATTTTTATTCCTCTACTATATAAATAAATTCCAAATTTATTTACATAGTTCCTATTTTCATAATTCCTCTATTCTAATTCACCCTCTTCATGATTTAATTGAAATAAAAAAATATAAATAATTTTTTTTATTTTAATTGATTCCCTCTCATTTAATTCAAAATTTTAAATTTGAATTTCATCACATTTCTACATATTTCTCTAACTACCTTCCACCTCACCCTCCAACTCACCATGTGTCACATGAAAATAATAATAATTATTTTCTAAATTGGATATTTACTCTCAAGCAATTTAACCACCTCAAGGATGCATGATTCCTTCATCCAAATGATTCTTTCTAACACTTGGCAAGATGGTTTTATTAAAGGGAACAATTGCCTTGTTTTCTCCATCATTCTCATTCTTCACCATCAGATTCTCTAGACCAAATCTTGATCATTCATGGCTTCCAACTCACTCAATTCCTTGGAAAAATCTATAAATTGAGGCCAATTTATAGCTTTTTCATAAGGAGCAATTGCATAACATCACTCTGCAAGATTTCATTTGAGTTTTAAGAGCTTAATTTGCATTTTTAGCTTAGCATTTAGGATAGTTTTTCAATTTGTTTTGAATCATGGATCCTTTAGATATTTCATAGTTTAATTTATCATGTAGGATCAACTTTCATCTCATTGGGATTATCTTAGTTCTACATTGTCTTTCTTTCATATCACTTTGTGTACATCAACTCATTGTACCATGTCACTCCATCATTTCATCCAACTAAATCCTTCAATCATATAGATGTAGGTTTAGAATATACATTATAAATGAATAGGATACTCATTTCTTAGATGACATCTCAATGGTTTGTGCATAAATAATATCTGAGAGCATAAATTTCTAAGACATTTGAGATTAGAGGAATATGGGAAGTTCTTAGGGAATTTTTTATTGAATCTTGTTTGATTAAGTTAAATTTCCTTAATGTAATGCTTTTCATCTAAGTGTGTTGTTCTTTTGATATAATTCATGCATATTTTCCTACACACATTAAGTATTAGTTGTAGTGATTGAATGAAAGGTTTAAATCTATGACAACTAATTCACCCCCTTCTCAGTTGCCCTATTCAACAATTGGTATCAAAGCAAGGTTCCTTGGTGAAGATCTTAACTACTTGAGGAAGGTCCAGGATGGCTGGAAAAATGGTCTTTGATTATCCAAGGCTCGATCAAACTAATTATGGTATCTGGAAGGTATTGATGGAAGAATATTAGAGTACTACAAATATGATATGGAGAAAGCCTACAAAAATACTTATACTCCTACTAATGGTTTGAGTACACATGAAGATATCAAAGCACATGAAGTGAACAACATGGAAAAGTTCATCTTGAAGAATAGTCTGGTACATTTTTAGTTGATTAAGGTTCATAATTTGAAAATAGCTAAGGAAGTCTCAGATACTTTGGAAAGAGTGCATGATGGTGATGAAAGAGTCAAAGAGGTGAAATTAGAGAACTTGAAAACACAAATTTACCTTCTACATATGTCTGAACATGAGAATATTAAAGCTTATGTACAGATATTGGATGAGATAGTGGTCAAAATGAGAGGACTTGGTGCTACTATAGATGAAACTAGGATTGTAAAGAATATTCTCAGAACTCTTCCTAATTCTTATAGTGAGAAGGTGAGTGCTACTAAGTAGACTATAGATTATAAGACCTATACTAAGGATCTGCTATTGTGATTTTTGACATCTTATGAGATGAGGAAGTTGATTCTAAAGAATGGGTTCAAATTAGAGACTATGTTTAAAGCTACAAAAGCTAAAGATCTGAATGAAGAAAAAATTGATGAAATAGAAGCTAACTTTGTACCAAGAATGAGGAAAGACTCCAGTAAGTATGAAGGTAATTTTCCCTTTAAATTCTTTACTTGTGGAGAAATAGGTCATTATTCTACAAAGTGTTTGAAAAGAGCTAAATGAAATAAACAAAGATATGAGAATGAAAAGACTAGAAAGAAGATTAACAGAGCTTATTATGTGAATGTGAATGCTAATATATCTAATGAGGATTCAAAATATGAAGATATCGATGACAATGAATGCTTGTTCTTGGTGATTAAGGATGAACATAATTCTACTAATTCTTTAAAATAGGTAAAAGAAAGCCCTTCAGAGAAGGATAAAAATGAAGTTACGGTTATCTCTACCTTACTTGCTAAACAAGATCTAAGAATTTTTGGTTAGTTGAAAGTGGTTGTTCACACCACATGACTAGTGATAAAAGTAAGTTTGTTAAGATTAAAAACTGTGATAGAGGAATGGTTATGTTTGGAGATGATACTAGTGCTAAAATCTATGGGATAGTTTTAGTAAGTTTTGATAGCAATCACCATACTAACAATGTCTACTCTACTAAGGGTTTAAGGAATAATATGTTGATTGTTGGTTAGATGTGTAGAAAAGGCTATGATCTTGTGTTTAAGGATGAGAGATGTGAAATCTGGAAAGGATTTGGAACATTGATTGCTACAAGAAAGAAATTTGAAGGGAATATCTATCAACTTAAGGGTGTTGATGGATGATGTTTTATGACTTAGATTAATGATAGCTAGTTATGGCATAGGAGAATGTGTCACATGAATTTTGATAACTTGGAAAGGATTAGTGTTGTTCAAGTTTTGAGATATTTACCAAGAATTACAAAGCTCATTAATACTATTTGCAGAAATTGTTAGTTTGGAAAGAAAGCAAGCAATCATTACAAATCAAAGGAATAGTCCACTACTTGATTACTCGATTTAGTTCATACAGATCTTTGTGGTCCTACAAGAATAAGAAGTCTACTCGGTGAAAGATACTTTATGCTTTTAATGGATGATTATTCTAGATATACATGGATTACATTTCTTAGAGAGAAATCAGATGCATTATATAGATTTGAGGCATTCAAAGCTATGGTTGAAAATAAAATGAATTTGAAGATAAAATGCTTAGGTTATGAAAAAGGTGGAGAATTCACCTCCCATGAGTTTAAAATGTTTTGTGAAGTGCATGGAATAAAAAGAAAATTATCTACTCCAAGAACTCCTCAGTAGAATGGAGTTGTTGAAAGGAAAAATAGAATAGTTCAAGAGGCTGCTAGATCAATGATTGTTGAGGCTAGTTTACTAAAACTTTACTAGAAAGAATCTATTTATTCTACTGTTTATGTATTCAATCTATTTCAAGCAAGAGAAAATAGTACAAAGGTTCCCTATGATCTATGACATGGAAGAATTCCTACTGTTAAATATTTCAAGGTATTCAGAAGAAAATGCTATATTGGAAGAGATAAGGAAACTTTTGGTAAGTTTGATGCAAGAAGTGATCAAGGAATTTTTCTTGGATATTCTACTAATAGCAAGGCATATAGATGTTTCAATAAAAGATTGGGAAAGAGTGTAGAGATATTGAATGTGAAGGTTGATGAGACAATGAAGAATCATATTGACATTGATGGATATGTATTTGATGAACCTCATTGTGTAAGAATAGAAGAGATTGTGGAAGAACAAGAAAAAGATGAGCAAGGGAAGTATGATGAAAAAAATAAAACAAAAGAAGATGTTCTAGTGATGTCTCCTAAGACACTGAAATATGTACAAAAGAATCATTCAAAAAGTAAGATTATTGGGGAAAATAAAAAAGGTGTGTTGACTAGAAGCAAAGGTACTATTGAAGTGAATCTATGTTTACTTTCTGAGATTGAACAAAAGACTGTATGTGAAAATTGTAAAGATGAACATTGGAAGGTAGCAATGAAGGAAAAACTTATGCATATTGAGAAGAATCAAACTTGGGAATTGGTCCCAAGACAGAAAAATAAAAACATCATTGCATCAAAATGGGTATTCAGAAATAAGATGAATGAGAATCTAGAAATTGTTAGAAACAAAGTGATGCTTGTTTGTAAAGGCTACTCACAAGTAGAAGGCATATATTTTAATGGAAACTTTTTCTCTAGTAGCAAGAATGGAAGCTATAAGGATGTTCTTGGAATTTTATACTCATAAAGGCTTTAAGGTCTATTAGATGGATTTCAAGTCGGCATTTTTGAATGGTGAACTAGAAGAAGAAGTTTATATGGAACAACCAGAAATATTTTAGTTAACATATCAACTAGATATGGTGTGCAGATTGAAGAAAGGTTTATATGGGTTGAATAAATCTCCTTGAGCATGGTATGCGAGGTTAGATAGGTATTTTATTTAGCAAGGTTTTCAAAAAGGCATGAAAAATACTATTTTTTACTTTAAGATTGAAAGAACCTTGATTGTAGCAGTATATGTTGATGACATTATCTTTGGAGGAAATGAAAATATGTGCAAGAGGTCCACAAAAGAGATGCAGAAAGAATTTGAAATGTCTATGTTTAGGGAGATGAATTTTTTTATTGTGCTACATATTAATCAAACATAGAAAATGAATTTTCATTTCATAGTCTAAGTATGTGAGAGAGATTTTGAAGAAGTTTCTGATGGATGGTTCCAAACTAGTAAGTACTCCTATGGTGACTGGATGCAAACTGGAAAAATATGATGATTTACCTAAGAATGATTAGAGAAAGTATAGATCTGTGATTGGTGGACTATTTTATTTGACTACTACTAGACCAAATATCATGCATGTTGTCTGTCTTGTGGCTAGATTTCAAGAAGAGCCTAGGGAAACTCATGTTGTTGTTGTTAAAAGAATTTTTAGATATTTGAGTGCCCCTTCGAATTATGGATTGTGGTATCCTAAAGATACTAATTTTACACTTAGTGCCTATACAGGTGTAGATTGGGTTGGATGTATAGATGACAGGAAAAGTACAAGTGGTGGTGCATTCTTTCTTGGATATAGATTGGTGGCATGGTCAAGCAAAAAGAAAGATTCAATCTACTTGTCTATTGCTAAAGCTAAGTATATTGTTGTTGCATCTTTTTGTACATAAGTTATATGGATGAAATAGACATTGAAAGATATCATAGTGGTATGTGATGATCCCATTTCTATTTTCTATGATAATACAAGTGTAATTAACATTTCAAAGAATCTGGTGATGCACTTGAGGACAAAGAATATATCTATCAAATATAATTTCTTGAGAGATATGATCATGGAGAATGAAATAAAGGCTGAGTATGTTCCAACGAAGGATCAAGTTGCTCATATTTTCATGAAGGCTCTTCCTAAAGATATTTTTGGGTATCTCTAGGAGAAGTTAGGGGTTATTGCCCCTCCTTTCTTGAAGTAGATGAATATGAAGATGCACCAGTATTATGGACCTATGGATCTATCTTTCTTTTGGGCTGATTTTTGGTGGCTACATCTTAGAGGGAGCATTTAGTATCAAGTGTTATCATTATGAGTATTTGGTTTTTCATGTCAAAGGAGAAATCAATGTAAAATATTATTTTTCCTTTTCCATTGATGTCAAAAGGGGAGAAGAAGCATGTGAAAAAGGAAAGGAATATTGAAAGAAGAAGCATATAATAAATTATCTTCTAAGGGGGAGAAACATAAAAGGGTATTCAAAGCTTGTATGTTGTCTTTTATCTTCTAAGGGGGGGAAACAAAAAAGTGTATTCAAAACTTGTATGTTGTCTTTGATGGTTTTTCACATCATGTGTTGTCATCAATGAAAAAGGGGGAGATTGTTGCAAGAATAGAAAGATTCAAGGTGTTGTCATTGATTTCAACAAGTCAGCTAGTTATCCACTAGTTATTGTTAGACATATGTGTCGAGGATATTGAGAAAATTATAATAAAGATATGTTACATGCATTCAATGTTTGCTCCAGGTTTTGGTCCATATTTTCTCCTATGGTTGTGTAGTTCAGTTATGTTGTTCATGGTTGTTAGAAGGTTCTATATTCAAATTTTTGGTTGTTGGTTCATTGTGTACTGCAAGTTGTGTTCACTAGTTGTAAACTATGGTTTTTTGTGTTTCTGGTTGAGGTCTAAGAGAAAATTTGTTGGTCCAGATTTCTCTTTGATGAATTCATATAATGAGTGGTTCTAAAGTTGAGTTTCCCTGATTGTATGGAAGTTAATTTTGACATTTGGAATGTTTTTGCTTAATGGTTCTATGTTTTTTACATTGGTTTGACCAACCTTGTGTGAAATACTACTTTCAAGGATGATGAAGCATGTTGGATCTATTTGGGTCCCTATGAAGCGCGTTCTTGGGTCATCCTCATTCTAATTCCACCCTAGGATTTTTTTGCATTGACCTAATTTGAATTTAGATTTGGATTGTTGAATTTGGATATATTTCAAAGATGAAGATGATATAAATACAAGATTAGTTAGTGATGGAAAATATACAAAAGTGAAGAAGAAGAGCGATAAGAGAAGAGAGAAAGTGAAATTTGGTGCAACATTGATTCTATTCAGTACGTGTGTGTGTGTGTTACAAGTGTGGTAGATTAGTGCAAAGCTTAATGTTGAGTTTCTGGATGTAATGAGTAGAAGGTGAAATATATCATTCATGCAAGTTGATTGAGTGACTATGCTGGAATCCTTTGTTGAATTGGGATTGTAGTCTCTTTGTAAAAATTCTTCTTTTTCTTCTTTGTATCTCTATGGTAGTGAGACCTCTAGGTTATTATCCCTATTGGATAGTGAGTCCTTATTTCAAGTAGTGAGCCTTTTGTAATTAGTCTTGATATTCTCTATAGTGTGATTTAATCCTCACCATGGTTTTTCCCTCACTGGGTTTTCCATGTAAATCTAGTGTTAATTATGTTTATGTGTTGGATTTGAGTTTCTTCTTTGGAATTTGATGATTGGGTATGTGCAAGATCATCATGGAAAAAATAGGCCCTTAAGTGGAAAAAAATTTAGAAAAATCAGTGTTAGGAAACTTGACGTAAAAATTTGAATAAGTTATCTATATTATTTCAAAAATATGTAAGAATAGAATTTGTATAAATGAATAGACAACCTACATAACATTTGTGAACTTTCTCCCCCTTACAGGAGTCTCTCTCCCAACTTACACAACTTTCTTACATGATTTTCTCTCTCCTCTTGAGTAGATAATATTTTACACATGATTCTCTCTACCCATTTGACATCAATGGCAAAATAAAAATGTTTGCATTATTCTCCCCCTTTGACAGTGAACCAAGAAACTTGCTCTGAATACCCAAAAAGAATAGCAACTCAATGACAACACATGACACTACCTACTTCCCTTGAGAGGTAGCCACCAAGACCGATCCAGAAAAGAGATAGATCCTTAAATCAAATGTACTGATGCATCTCCATATGCATCTATTTCAAATAGGGAGGGGCGATAACCCCCAACTTCTTATGAATATACGCAAATGTATCCTTAGGAAGATTATTAGTAAATATATCAATAATCTGATCCACTATAACAATATACTCAAAATTTACTTCATTATCCATAACCTTTCCTCTCAAAAAGTGATACCTAATAGATATATGCTTTGTCCTTGAATGCATCACTAAATTCTTTAAAATGTTATTGCACTTGTGTTATCACATAAGATATAAATAGGCTCATCAAATATAACTTTGATATCCTTCAATGTTTATCTCATCCATAATACTTGTGTATAGCATGGTGTTGCTCTACTATAGTCAACCTTTGTAGTGGATAAAGAAACTAAATCTAGCTTCTTGCTCAACGATGACACCAATCTATATCCAAGAAACAATGCATCACCACTTGTAATTTTCTTTTCATCAACACAACCAACCCAATCTACATCTGTATATACACTTAATGTGAAATTACTATCCTTAGGATACCACAAGCCATAATTTGGATTTCCTCTTATGAATCTAAATATCCTCTTTGCATTTGCAACATGTGTTTCTTTAGGATCTTCTTGAAATCTAGCTACAATACAAACTACATGCATGATATCTGATCTAGTAGAAGTCAAATACAATAGTCCACCAATCATTGACCTATACTTGCTTTGATCAGCCTTAAGTGAATCATCATCTTTTCTTAGTTTACAACTAATCACCATAGACATACATACTGGTTTGGAGTCATTCATTCCAAACTTCTTCAATATCTCTCACATATTTAGAATATGAAATGAAAATCCCTTTATCTATTTGATTTATTTGTAGCCCAAGAAAGAAATTCATCTAACTAAGCATTGACATCTCAAACTCTTTACGTATTTCTTCTGCAAACTTATTACACATAGCATCGTTCCCACCAAAGATAATATCATCCACATAAACTACTACTATCAAGATTTTATCTTCCTCAATTTTAAATTAAAGATTACTATCTATGGTGCCCTTATTGAATCCTTGCTATATCACTTGTACTTGTTCAATCTTACATACCAAGCTTAGGAGATTGCTTCAATCCATATAGTGCCTTCTTAGACTTGCATACCATATTTGAATGATTTAACAACTAAAATCCTTCTAGTTGTTCCTTGTAAACTTCTTCCAAATCTCCATTTAGAAAAGTAGACTTCACATCCATTTGATAAATTTTAAAGTCTTTCTATGTTGCAAATGCAAAAATCATTCTAATAGCTTCCATCCTATCCATGGGAGAAAAAATTCTCCTCAAAGTCTATACCTTCTACTTATGATTACAACCTTTACACACAAGTATTGCCTTATTTCTTACTACTTCTCCATTCTCATTTAGCATATTTTTGAATACCCACTTAGTTCCAATTATGTTCTTGTTTTTTGATCTTGCAACCAATTCCCAAGTCTGATTATTTTCTATTTTCATAAGTTCTTTCACTTCCTTCATCCAATATTCATCCTTTCATACTTCCCTCACCTTTTTAGGTTCAACTTCATAAATTAGACACATATTTACCTCAACTTCAATAGATTTTCTTCTTGTCAATAGCGTAAAAGAAAGAAGTTAGGTACACGAAGAGGGGAAGTTTCAGCCAAAAAAAAATTGTCGCAGAAAATGAATATGCGTTATTAAAAAAACGCATATGCGTTATGCTTTGGGTACCCGAGCCTAAAAAATGTGTATGCACTAAAAAATGCATACGCGTTGTATAATGCATACACATTTTATAACATGTAAAAAATTATTATTTAAAGAAATAAATACTTTTTAGAAATGGGTACCCGTTTCTTAAAAAAGAAATTTAAATAATAAAGAAAATAAAGAACACATGCTTTTTGTAATGCGTACACATTTTTTTAAAACGCGTATGTATTTTTAAAATTCAAAATTCCCAACCCACATGTTGCCTTGGTTTTAGGCTTGGGAAAGGCTTGGCAATCCAAGCCATAGCCTTTGACCTGCAACTAAAAAACTAAGGCAGATTGAAGAAGAATGTCGAACTTTGGCAATATGGCTGATGGACTTTTTTTCTGAATCAATCTATAAAATTAAAACCTATTATAGAGTACGATGTCTACTTTCCAAATATATAAATTTTATTAATATTGGATTATGTTTGCTATTTTTTAATTAATTTCTAAGAAAACTAGTCCTTAAACTTTAAATATCAGGCTTTTTTTGTCTTTTAATAATTTTTTTGGTTAAGTTTATTGTAAAAAAAATTATATGGAATCAAACTTCAGACAATTCTCTACACAATGAGAAAAAAAGATTCAGAAAATGTTTAGTTTAGGTCCAATTATGCTGTCCGTACATGTTGATTTTTATAAACAGAAATTAAGGCCATTAAAAATTTAATAAAAAAACAAATATTCAACCAAAAATTACAAAAAAAAATCCACATCAAAATTCATGTTGTTAGCTCTCTTTTCCCAAAAGGAATTAGAAAATTAATTTTATTTGGGTCAAAAAGTGTTGTCCGTACACATGCTTGGTATTGTAAAAAAAAGGGACTTTTAAAAGGTGGGTTTTATAGATCCCTATCAAAATTTAATTTCTAAAATTTGGGTATTTGAATAATTTACATATTTGAAAACTAGATTCAAAATGATAAATTTCATATTACTAACTTTTTAAAAGATTCATTGTGTAAGTGCCTCAAATGTTCAATCCAAGTGTGACAAATTTTGAAAAACAGCAAAAACACTTCCACTTTTTGAGCTTTTGTGTACCCAACTTCTTGCATCAACCCAATACACCTTTCCTCTTATCTCCAATGATTTGATCTTTTGAATGATTATTTGGCACATAATTAGGGGTTTTAAGGATCTTCTCCAAAGCTTCTTCATCATCTTTTTCTTCTAATTTTTTGCAATTAGGTTCATCTGACACATATCCATCCACTGCAAAAAGATTCTACAAGTTTTTATCAACTTTAACATTTGCACTTTCTACTATCATTCTAAATTTTTTTTTGCAACATCTATAAGCTTTGCTTCTAGTAGAATATCCAAGGAAGATACCTTCATTGGACATTTCATCAAACTTTCCTAAGTTTTATTCATCCCCTTTGATATAATATTTGCTTTCAAACACTTTAAAGTACTTCACCTGGTAGGAATACTTCCATACCATAGCTCATAAGGATTCTTTGTTTTGTTAGCTTTACCTTAAACTCTATTAAGTATGTAAACAAAAATATGAATAGCTTCTTTCTAGTAGACTTCCAATAGATTTTCCTCTTTCATCATAGTCCTTGCAGCTTCTTGAATAACTCTAGTTTTTCTTTCAACAACTCCATTCTGCTGAGGAGTTCTAGCTAGGGCGGAAAAATGCCTCTTTATTCCATAAACTTCACAAAACATTTTAAACTCATTGGAGATGAGTTCAGCACCTCTTTCTAACCTCAAATATTTTATTTTCAAATCTATTTCATTCTTAACCATAGCTTTAAATTTCTTGAATTTATATAATGGATAAAAAAATTCTCTAAAAAAGGTAGCCTATATCATTCTAGAATAATCATCAATCAAAAGCATAAAGTACCTATCAGCTTGTAGAATTCTCACCCTTTTAGGACCAAAAAGGTTTGTATGCACTAATTCCAATCACCCAGTAGTAGATTATTCCTTTCCCTTCAAGCTACTCTTTGGTTTTCCAAATTGACAACTACCACAAACAACATTGATAGGATTTATGATTCTTCCAGTAAATCTCTTACTACTTGAACTGAACTAATTCTTTCCAAATTATCAAAATTAATTTGATGCATCATCTAGTGCCATAACCAACTATCATTAATCAAAGATATAAAGAAATAAACATCACCACCTGGGTATGTGTAGGATCATGATGGGCCAAAAAGTGGTGATATGATGGGTATGTGTAGAGTGTGTGGCTAACGACCTTCTTTTTTACCCAAAATTGATGAAACAATAAAGGGTTTTTAAAGGAGATTCTTAGCTTTCCACCAATATAAATTATTCTTTACTTTGAATTTAATAAATAGTTATTATTCATTTTCTATTTGAATTACGACTAAAGTCCTGATTGATAGGATAATTGAAAAACATCTATAGCTTTCAAACGGTATCACATTTTTTGAATCAAAAACACGTGTCACATTCTATGCTTCGCATACCATTGGAATTCTATAAAAAAATGAATTTCATGAAGTTTTGACCAAGTTAAGGTGGTCAAACATACAATTTTTTATATTTTTTAAAATTTGTAATAAAAAAATAATAATTAACTATTTACTTGGATTTTTTTAAAAAAAATATGCATCACATCGGGACACAAGTCCTCTACTTATATCTAAAATCTTATAAAAAAATATTATCATTTTATTAGGGTTAGGGTGGTCAGATAGACACCTACTTCTTATTTTTTCCCTAAAATTTAAGTACTATTGCATTGAAATTTCAAATTTTCACCAAATAGATTTTTTTTATAAATAAACCTAGTAGTTTAGAAACTATATTCAATTTTCTAAAGATTCTATCCTTACATATTTTTGAAATAATATAGAAAGCTTATTTAAATTTTTACGTCAAGTTGCCTAACTTTGATTTTTTTCAATTTTTTGCCACTTAAGGCCTGTTTATTCCATGATGATCCTGCACATACCCACCTTTAATTTGACAGATGTTTCCATCTATTCTCTTACCAGTAGTAATAAATATTTTAGATCCCTTTTTATCTCACATGTTTCATCCTTAAACACAAGATTGCACTCTTTGCTACACATTTTTCCAACACTCAAAAATCTTATGCCTTAAGCCCTTAACATAATAAAAAAAATTAGTGTTATTCTTGCCATAAAAACTAAATGAACCTATTCCACAAATCTTATCTCCTAAATAATCTCCAAGTTTAAATAATCCTCCATCATACTTTTCAAGTTTTAAAAACTTACTTTTTTCTCCAGTCATATGATTAGAGCATCCACTATCAACAACCCAATAATTATTATCATCTTTGACATGAAAAGAAGATACCAACGTACCTTCAACTTTATCCTTTGACTTCAAAATGCTTTCCTTCACACAACTTTCAAGGTTAGTAGAACCATATTCTTCTTTTATAGCAAAAAACATTCATTATCATCAAAATCTCCTAATCAGATTCATCATCAGAAATAATAGCATCTTCTCTCACATAGTAAGATTTCTTAATCATTTTTCCTTTATTTTCCTTATTCCTATTGTTTAGAGCTCTTTTTGGACATCTTGAAGCATAATGACCTATATCACCATAGCTTAAAAATTTGAAAGGTAACTTACCTTTATACTTAACGGTGCCCTTTTCATCTTCCTTACAAAGTTAGCATCCAAATCATCAAGATCTTCTTCACCTAAATCTTCAACCTTCTCTAATTTACTAGCTTTTAAAGTAGTCTTAGCTTTTGTACCTTTCTTCAATTTTATCATTTCAAATGCAGTTAGAGTACCAATCAACAATTTCCTCAATAGTAGATAGCTTTTCATTGTAGCAGTTCATAAGTGATCTGTTGTGATCCCATAATAGTGGTTTACAATTTTTGGCCAAACTGGACACTGAAATTATTATTTTTAACTAAATCTTCATATTCGGGCACCTATAGTGGCTAAATTGTGAGGAATTTGAAGATGGTGCAAACTAGAGTCTCAAAAAAAAATTTCTATAGATTCTAAAAATATTTTTTTCAAAATTTTTGGATTCAAAATGCACCTCTTTTTCCATCTCCCATGCAAATTAATTGTTTTTAGAAAACAACATTTTTAAAAAGTGACGCACACCGTATAACACAACTTTTTTTCCATGAGGGATAAAATTATAATTCTTTCACATTTAGATTTCTAACTCTGATATCTAGTGCTTCCACTTGGTTAGATAGTTTTTTATTGAATATTTTTTCCTTAATCAAGTTTCAAAGTCAAACTAATTACAATTCAGACACAACGCGACCGTATAACACGTAACTTTTTTTGTATATGTCAAAATTTTATTTTATATTTTTTGTTGGATCAAGGACTTCAATATCTAGTGCAATCATATTTTTCAATTTTTTTTTTTGATAATCTTCTATTTTTCCACATGTGAAGAACAAAGAAATTCATTTTCGATGAAAAACCTATGTTTAATAAAACTTAAAAAACAAATACATAACAAAACTAAAACATATTAAAATTATATTCATTGGATAGCTTGTTTGAGAAATACCATAATCATTTCAAATAAATTTTAAATGAATTCATTTGATCCCCAAAAGCTAAATCAAAAGTGATTTTTTATCAGCATTTTGATAGGTGTAAAGGAGATGCATTTATAGGTATGGTTTAAAACTAGCGAGGTTCTATCCAAGGGGGTTTGATCTAAGGTGATTTGATCAAACCATATTCAATTAGAATCCTTAAAATGGAAATTTTTAAGGCTTAAATCATTATATTTTCTAAAAATATGTGGTTTCAGCTAAAATCAGTTCCTCTCAGGAATTGTAAACCACTATTATGACACCACCCTCTGATAACCTTCTTCACTACTCTAGATTCTTTACCTATTGCACCAAGACCTCTCATAGCACTTACCAACTCATCAAATCTCTATGTGTAGCCTTTAATTGTTTCATCTTCAAAATATGCATCATTTGAAACTCTGTCTTCAGGTTTTGTAACTTTTCTTGTTTGACCCTTGAATCTTCTTCATAAATACTTTCAAACTTATCCAAAACTTCTTTAGTAGTTTTCAAACTCATAAATTTAACTAATTCAATATTTGAAACACTATTCACAATAATCTATCTTTCCTTAGCATTGATCTCATGTGCCTTGATTTCTACACTTGTACTTGGACCATTTGGAGGTGGAGTATATGTGTTCTAATAAGCATTCTCAATCTTACATCCCTAAGTAAATAAATATCCTTCCATATTTGTCTTCCAAAATGTATAATCTAAGCCATCAAATCTAGGATATTCAAAAGAAATCTTGTTTGCCATCTTGGATCTACCTTAAGTGGTTAAGTTCTTCTCCAAGGAACCTTGTTCTCATACTAATTATTGAAATAAAAAAGGAAAATGAAGAGGGAGGGTGAATTAGTTGTAGAAAATTAAACATTCAAAACCCTCAATAATAATCAAATCCACAAGTATTAATTAATTTACCTTATTTTTTAGTTTGATTAAACATGAAATGAAGATAACATAAACTGAAATCACAACACCATACACTAGAGAGCACCAAATTTGCATGCAAAAACCAATGAGGAAAAACCACAATGAGGATTACCTCATAGTATAAGTAATAAAAAACTAGTACAAAAGGGATCACTTCTAGAATAGGACAGACTATCCAAAAGACTTACTACCACATAAGGAATACATGAAGATAGAAGAAGAATGTTACATAGAGAACACTTCTCAATGCAACAAGGAGTCCACCACAATTTCTGACACACTTTCACACTCTCACATGAAATATTTCAGATGCCTTCATCTCACTACCTTCAGGAACCCTAAAATGAAGTTCACACTACTCTGCTCAAATTCACATCACACACATCAATCTCGCATCTATCTCACTTCTTACCCTTTATACACCTTACTTACGTCAACATCATGCATATTTATATCAAGCTATACCTCAAAAAATTTCTCCAATATCGACCAATAGCTATTGTTCATACAAATTTAAAATAGGTTGACACTTAAACATTCTTTTGGTGGATAGGAACAAAAGGAGACCCTACATCAATCAATAATTAGGACCCAAATAGATCTAAACACACTTCAACATACTTCTACAAGCCTCACATGTAGTGTAAAACACAAGGTCAACCAACACTTGTGTAAAACCCCATAATCATTAAGTACATGCATCCTTAAACCAAGTCAAAAGTTCTAGACAACATAATTCACTTGAAATCAATCCAGAATAATCCATAAACTACTTAAGATTCATCAAACACTTCATCCAATCTCACATCATACAACTATTTCAACTTGTAACAATTGGTAACCCTTAATTGCATACTGATAAATGAAACTCACTTTTTATTGCACCAAATGAAGTAAGAAAATGAATACAAAAAATAAATGCATTGTAATAAAATTCCCAATTGTGCACAACCTAAAGCCAAACAATGGAGAAATGCAGAGAAAAAACATTTCTCTCAGGCCATAGAAAAAATCATTGAACAACTGCTTCACATACTAGTGAAAATATCTCGCACTATACAACGATCTAGAAACCCAAATTCTGAATAAAGAAACCTATAACAACCTTGAATAGTTTGTGAGATCCACATAGGCATAGAATCAACATAGAAGACATGTGGAGCACGATAGCAAGGCCTACTACAACATATTTTAATTTGTTTATTAATTTTCTCAATATCTTGAACATCTTCAACCCATATTTGACATCAATGACAACACTAGTCAGTAGACTTCTTGTTGACATCAATGACAACGCCTTCATTCTTGCAACAATTGTGAGATATGCCTTTTCATCAACTTTTGTATACCATATTTCAGCAAAAATGCTTCCACATCATTGTCAAGGTGGAAGAGGTAAGTTTTTTTATATTTTAGTGTAAAAATTCCATTAAATAGATAGATTTATTTTTTTATTAGAAAATTTTTTATTTCTAGGATTTGATAATGCACCACCAATTGATCAAAACCCTCATTCACCTTCTCATCAAAACCCTACTAAAGGACACCCACAAAAAACCCCTCTTTCAATGCCTTTATACCCTTTAGGAACAAAAAAATATATATTAGATCAAATAGAAAACAATAAGAGAGAACATGAGACATTAATTATAAGCATAAGATATTCATCTGCAATGAAATATCATAGGTCCACCCTTTCTAGTTCACTACAATCCATTATCTCCCACATAGTATTTATGAGTGGCCAAGTAAATATTTGGCCAAATAAGAGCCCGAAGAGCTAAGACAATTTGAGTTACAAAAATTCTTATTAGTAGATTAACAATATTTTTTTGAAAATCTAACTTGTGTTTTTTGATCAATGACCCATGAACCAATCAAACCATACATGATGCTTGCAAGAAGTTCCTCATCCATTGGTTCCACTACCAAGAGATATAAAATAATATTTGGGATAGGTGGTGGATGGTTTTTTACCACCCCCCACTAATAATAATGAGGTCTCACAACACATTATGAGGAAACTTTATTGTGATTTTTCTTCAATGAGATACCTAATTAATTTGACATAAAGGAGTTCAAAATTAGATGTGGGGGTTGCACACAAGATAGAGTGGGAGTACAACATGCCCAAAATGAAGCACCGAGACCCTTAGCTAGACCTAAGTTTGAACACATGTTGCTATCCCTTTTGTAAGATGGGAAAAAATCAAGCTAGTTTAGATAATAGTGACAACCATAATACCTTTAGGCTAATAACCCAATCTAAACAAGAGAAAACAATCAAATGAAGAGAGAAACATGAAAAAAAGAAACAAAACACTCCCCATTGAAGTTTAATCACTTCTTTTGTCTCTCCTATTTCTTCTTTTTAAAATATTCCTTTAGATTTGTAGTAGAACTTGTGCAAATACCTCCAAATTGTAAGCAAGAAAGTTGGAGATAAGTGGATGCTAAGGACAAAGTGAAGGAGAAGGGATTATTTTATAGACAACCATTCAAATCATGGAAATATGAGATTTTTCTTCTAGAAAGATGCCAAGATTGACGGATGAGGATTCATGAGATGGAGGTTACAAAACAAATGGTCAAGATTAGAAAGAGCCCAGAGGCAATCAATGACTGAGATTTGAAAATGAGATAGTAGAGGGATAATGGTCAAATTAAAAATTGGAAATCAATTAATTCATGAGGAAGGAATCTTTGGACAAGTGGAGGCACAAATATTTTTTTTGAATTATTTATTTTGAGAAAAAGGCAAGTGGGAGGAAATGGTCATTTAATTAAAATTATTTATATGAAATCAATTTTAATTAAATGGGGAAAATGGATGTGAGACATAAATAGTTAATTTAAGTTAATTATTTAATGGAGGAAAGGAATGCCATCAGATAATTAAATATTTTTTATAATTATTTAATTATGGAGGAATGGGAAAGGTCAATGAATAGACAAATAGTAACAGTTAATATTATTTGACTATAGGAAAATGATAAAAGATGAATAATTAAATAAATACTGATTTACTTAATTATTGAAGAAAAAGGGGGTTTTGGTGACAATTAATTTTATCTAATTGATTGTAGTAGAAATAAATATTAATAGGTGAATTAAATAAATAATTAAAAATTATTTAATTATGTGGAGATGAGGACCAAGAAAAATGACACTCACAGACTAGGACATGTTTCCAGTGTCTACACCTTCTATTGTGAAGGAGGGTGTTGAAGTGAATACCATAGAGTTCATTAACTTTTCGACTCATACCCTTACACATCACACCAAGCCTTTGGCACAACATGTTGTGGGTGGATCTTTCAAGGCTTGAAATCCACCTCAATTATGCTAGAACTATGGGTCTCTTTATGCTCATGGGTATGAGGATGATTAGGATGCAGAGGGACATGACACATTTATATCGAATTAGATGGTCATGACAGATGATCTACTGAATGAAACATATGGCATTAATAGTTAGGTAAATTTTAGTTCAAATTCAATTTATTAAAATTCATTTTGAAATGTAAGATTAACTAAAATACTAGATTGATTCTAATAAATATATAGGTTTAGAGTTTTCACCCTACATTTTTCAGCCCTCTACCTCTTGATTACATGATATTGATTCCACAAGTATGTAACTTGTAAATAATGAATAAATATACTACATGTGAATAGTTTAACCTTATATTGATTGTAATATTATAACTCACATAAGATGTTGAATATGTTAATGTATAGCCTTCAAAATCAACACAATAGTCAAGGTGGTCATTATTCTTTCATTGAGGTGTACAAGCTTGCTTATTTTAATCATTGATGGTTCATAAAGTAATGTTACGTAGATTGTGGTGAATAAATAACATTGTTTCATTTTCATATGATAGTATCTGTTGATACTCCTCTTGGTATTTGCACCATAATGGGGTATGGTGTTACAAAAACTATTAAATCTTTGATGCTTTTGATAGAGGTATGATAAAAATTAGAAATATTTAAATTATATTATACATGTTTTATATGTCTATTAGTAAACAATTTAATGATATTCATTTGTAGTTTTATTTATATCTCAAATTCTTTCCACAAGACTTCACCACTCCAACTGATGAACATGACCTTATTATAGATGAAGAGAGACATAAATGGGTTCAAACTGGTTATGTATGTGGTAAGTTATTATTATGTTATATGTCAGTATATTATTTAATATTTATCTATTAATTCATATTCTTTTTATTATATATATGGTTACTTGGTCTAGAATAGTTTAGATAATAGTTCAAGTTAGCATATTCAAAATAACCATTATTGTATGCCTCTCCATATAATTGATAATCAAGGTTAGCTCGTGATCTCTTCTCTTCCATCAAAGGGAAGTGATTACATTAGGGTCCTTTATTGTATGCCTATATGGTATTTTTGTAGATTTATATATAAGTTTTTGATAATATAAGCATGGTAGGGCCCTGATCCCATGGAACAATAGCATATCAAAAAAAATACCAAGGTGGGAAACAACACTACCATCCAAACCAAAAAAACATTAATTTGGCATGCAGGCCCAAATTTAAAACCATTGCTAAAGTCTAGCCATTGTCAATAAAAAAAATAGTTACTACCAACAAAATTTAAGCTATGAATACCATTAATTAAGTCCATAATATACCAAGTGGTATTTCACCAGATCTTAAAGAGAATATACGAATAGTCCAAGATAATGATGTAAGCCAAAAAACCCATCAAAAAGAAAGAAAACAATAAACCAAGCCATTAGCTAGCTTTCCTTAATAGGTCCCCATACTCTCCTAAGGGAGCCACATAATCACGCCAGTCAGGTCCCTCTATTTCATCCAGTAGTTTGAGGGAGTCAACCTTCCCCTACTTCATTTTTCTGGTAATCTTTGCTTCTATTGAGGCCGCTCCCAGCATCGCGTGTCTCATTAGCCTATTAGTGAATCTCATCAGAGTAACCAAATCCTTTTCCATATCCTCAAATTGGACCTGCGAAAAGTTAATCTACTTTTTAGAAAATCTACACTCAAATCTTTAGAATTATTCTCCCAGCTAGAAAGCCCAGCATCTTGTTCACTCCTAGTTTAATTTTTTTCTTCAAATAGATCCACTTGCCCCTCCTCTTCCCCATCCTTTTCTTCCTCCTCCAATTCATCTTCCCCCATATCCTAGGCAATTTCCTCAAAGTCAAAATCTTCATAATCATCATCTTCCTGAGCCTCAAATTCCTCATAACTCAGGATATCCTCCACATCCATAGATGCTTTTTCTTTACCCTTTTTCTCTTTTGAGGCCACCTTCACCAGCTGAGTGGACCTTCTTTCACCACTCCTGCCACTCCTTTGACCCTGTAAATTCTCCTTGACCACCTCCTTTTGACTCACATCCTCATAAATATGAATAGCTTCACTAGGATTGACCTCTCGTCTAGGTTTCTTGGCTTTTGGCATATTTATATATATGTTAATGATACATAACATTATATTTCTATGTTTCTTTCTTGTACATATATTTTACTTTTAGAAACATGTAATATTGTATGGCTATATGAAATTTTGGTTAATAGAAATCTATTTTACCATTGTTGTGTAAGGAAATCTAGGAGCATATGTAGTGAAACTCCATGCAGTAGTGCCTTTGGTAGCTTTCAATTTCAATTAGGTTACCTCAAAGACATGAACAACTATGTCCCAACGTGGAACAGACACAATTTATTTCCTACATTGATCCATCTAAGAGAAACACATGTAAATTCAATAGCAAGCATTAACCCAATAGACATGAAAGATGAAACAAAAAATCACAACACAAAGATTTACGTGGGGAAAATACTTTGGGATTAAAAACCCCACACTCCAAAGATCGAGCCATTGTATTATTCAGCAACATAATGGTTACAATACAAATCCAGGCTCTTAGCCTTTTCAGAGTTTACATCTTGTTCATTCTGGATACTATCTGGTAAACAACTCTCCCTCAGTACATTTCCTGATCAACCTTTCATACCAAACAATCTTCATATTGTTGCAATACTCTCACATAGTATACAGTATTGATAAACACATGAGATCAACCATTGCATTCAATCCTTGATCAGGAGAGAAATTGGCAACATAACCCTACCTCTTACTTCCTCTATTTCGGCCCCATGGCCTCGACCTTCTAGCCAGCCACACTCAAACTTAACATCTCAATAGCTCTTCAAGTCACCTATTATGGCCTCATGGCTCTGGCCTTCTAACCAGCCACTCTCACCTTCACATTTGTTCACTCTTCGAGTCACTTGTTATGGCCTCATAGCTTCGGCCTTCCAGCTAGCCACATAGCCTTCACATCTATTCGCTCTATTTTCTTCTCTTCGACTTTGGCTCTATGAAATGGTTTGTTTCCAACTGTCGAATCATCCAGCTCAACAACGGTTCACATTTTGCTTTCTCTATTTTTTTCACATCGCACCACATTAGACAGTCTTCACTTGGTCAATAGTGATCAACTTGTGTCACATGTCGGTGAGACACTAGAAGTGTCTCTCTGATGCCACAAGTCTCGATTACATGTTGTCACCAAGAGTCATTTCCATCAGCAAGAGGTTCTACTAATATCCATAGGTCATACCGAAATCAACATTCTCATTGGCGAGACTATCATCTTTTTCTGAGACCTCACACCGAGCCTCATGTTATACTGAACTCTGAACAACAACCACCAAGAGTTACACCGAAGTCAGAATTCCATTGGCAAGATTGTTGCTCTTCGCCAAGACATCACCCCACAAGATCTAAGTCACCCTGAGTCTATTTTGTTGGCCAAACTTACCACTTTCGCCAAGACTTCATACTGAAGCCTTTAAGTCACATCAATGTTTTCCATTGTCGGTGATAGAATCAACCTTCAGCAAGACATCTTATCGAGGCTTTCATGTTATCCTGAAATAACTGTTCGCTAAGAGTCACAGCGAACTAATGACCCCACATGTTGTCGGTGAGACTTCCGATATTCGATGAGACATCATATCAAAATAGGTCTTTCGGCCAAGAGTCTCCCTGATTTCTTCGAGTGTTAGATTGTCTCCAAGACAATTCTTCATTGCTGAGACATCTCACTAAGATCCTTAAGTTACTCTGACTCGGTGAGACATACCACTATCGGTAAGACTTCTTACTAATCATCCAAGGGTTTCCCTAAAAGCTCCAACATTTTCATCAAGACAAGTTACTTTCGGTAATACTTCTCACCGAGCCACCATAGGTTACACTGATGACCACAGGTGTATATCTATCGGCAAGAATTCCCTTATCGGTATGAGACATACTGACTGTCCACGACTCTCCTCGATAATGCTTGTCACCCAGAGTCACACCAATATCCGGTAGCCACCAACTGTCAGCCAGAGGTCTCCATTCAGCAAAAAGGTTACAACGAAGGCCACAAGTAACAGTGATATCACCAGTCAGCAAGACAAAAGTATTTTCTTGGAAACATGAGCAAAACACAAGGTTACAACTTCTAGTCGGCCAGACAATAGAAGTGTCACAACGACTATGCTTTCTCAGGGGTTACAGCCTATAAGATTTAGGCATATTTTCCAACAATCTCCCACTTGACAAAGATCACATAGGCACCTCCAAAGCAACCAGGAACTAAGAAACAAGCTCCACCAGTTCAAACCCTGCAATACTTAAGACACCCAATCAACATGATTCCACAGATAATAGTCCATTAGAAAATCTGTAACAAAGACCAAGCATCCAACTACAACTCACTGTCCAATCAAAACAACCAATCATAGCCCTCCAGGAAATCACATAGATCTCAACATGCTCTCATGCTCCTTCAAGAATTTTGCTCCAACATCCAAGATGTCCACCATTCAAGCAAAAATCTTGTCATCTTCCACATGTGGAGGAAAGATACATCACCAAGGTGCATAAGCACTATTCGAACGAACACAAGAAAAAAATCCCAGTGATATCACCAACAAGATACTGCTACCACTTCACTATGCTCAAACACCATTCAGAAGCATCAATCAACTTCAAAGCTTCAACCAGAACACAACAATGAAGTCATTATCCAGAAACAAGATACAAAACATTATTTAGAACAACTCGTGCTATACTATCCAATCACACATACCTAAAAGGTATAAGCATTAGTAAACTCATGCTACTCCAAAAACAACCCATCAATAGCGAATGCAAGCTCCAAGTGCCAACCAGTCGAAGAAGACCAAACACAATAGGAACTCCCACTACATGAGTAATTCCAAATCTGAAAGATCAAAGACATACCAAGTCTACCAATAATAGCACATAGAATATGTAACCATGTAGTACCAACGAAATATCCACAATGACATGCCCAACCTGCAACAAACTATTACAAGAGACATTTCTCTCACCACAAGTCTTCACAGTTCTCCCAAGATCTCCACACATAACAAACAATTGTAACATGAAAACAAACATCCAGCAAGAGAACCAAGACTAAAGAAAGAAACTTTGCACACCATATTCTTGTAGAACATCCTCCTATATACACTTCTAATAGCCAACCATGACAAGAATGATCTTCTTCACATCCCAATGGAAAGCCTTAGCAACATCCATCCGATCAATCACCAAAACAACTTCTAATATCATGTAATCAATATGGATGTAAGCTTCTCAAAGAAGATCAATCTAGAACATTTCCCATTTCAGGAAATAAGCCCATACATCATCTCCTACCAATTCTCATCAGTAAATGACATAACACAAAAGCTCAAGGAGATAAAACAAACTATACAACTTCCACTATGAATCCTCCATAACCAAAATTTAAACAGTAATTCAAAATCCATATTATGAAAGTGAACTTAAATACATCTAAAAGATATAATGAGCCAAATACCTCTCAGATAAACTACTGAGTAGACCAAGAGTGGGAACAAGAAAACTCCTTTAAGATATATAAGCCATCATGACTAATCCAAGAGCAATCTCCTCATAGATCACTTATTGAACTCACATTCAATATAGGTGTAGGCTCCTCAGACTTTCTGTTGAAAAAAATTAACAAGAGTAACAAGCAGCAACACATCTCTCATAAGAGAAGAACAACCTCACCTTATTCTTCATGTATCCATGAGTACTAGCAACTGATCATCTCATGCTAAACTTCAACTGCATTACTACACTATCACAAAGTATCAAGCAAGTAATCAAAGCACCCAATACACAAAGAATAACCAGACCACTGTCAAAGCTCCAATCATCTAAATCTAAAACTTATCATGACACCATGATCTACATATCCCCATAGGAAATATCATGCTTCAAATGACACCACCATTGTCTCAAGTACAATGCACAATGCCAAAACTCCAGTACACAAACAAGAGTATACCATGACATAAAGCAAATAGAATTAAGAACAACATCACCTATCAAGCACCACCAACACCTTAGCCAAAGACTCCAAGCATCCTCCATGGTTCCAAGATGTTGCACATCTTCAAATACTGTCCATGCAAAAGTGAAATAACCCCTCTGCAACACTAAAGAAAACCATTCACCACCATGTGATGAATCCACAGTCACTGCTAAAGCTCCCACTGAAAAGTGACACCCGAGCTTTCTAAGCATCATGACCAATTACTTCAAGTTCCCACAACTGACTATTCAGGTACTCAACAATATCCATCCTCTCATCTCAAAGAAATCACACCAATGCACAAGTGACCACAGACAAGGCCAGCTAGCAAATCTGCACCACCAATGAATCAATCTAGTGGATAAAGACAGTCCACATCCAAGTTATCTCACTGCAGCCAATGGGTAGCTATTCCACCAACCACATAACTCATAGATCACAAACATCAAAACTCATTATCACATTGAAAACTGCAACACTAAGATATCAAAGAGAATAACTACGTAGACAACATAACTCAAACACCAGATCACACCAAATCCGATTTTCCAATCATGTCCACAATGAGCACCATAATCAAGGAACCCACAAGCATTACCACAAGAATGTTGAGTGACAAAAAACTTACCAACACTCCCATGAAGAGAACAATTCATACCTCCTCAAAACCATGCACCAAGCATGCATGCAGACCTGCAACTATCTCATCCAACAACACCCCAAAAGGCCAGTGTCTAGACAATAGCTTAACAACAACTCCATATGATCACAAGTTTTTCTTAACCATGTAAAACCTGCAAAACCACTGAGCCATACAAGTACAAAACATCCTTAGAAAGGAAACAACAATTCAAGAGAATCCAGGTCCCTTTTAGAACAACATGCACATGCATCCAAGAAAAAGAGAAAGGCTATTTCATAAGCTTGTAGCAAATCATCTAATGATTAACTTCATAGCCTTTAACCATTTGAGGTTAATAGGAAACAGTGCCTTCTAACACCAGGAACCACCACCTAGCATAAGCACTCTCTTTGATGACTGAAAAACAATCTAGGCTTCTCCATAGGAGCCTGTCACACAGACACCAATATGAAAGCTTTACTACTACACAGCCACATAGTAGGAAAATCTACCTCATACTTCAAGGTTAAACCTCTACCGGCCAAGAGACACAGATCATAACATGATCAACTCCATTTTCATCTTGCCCATCCTTCAAGCTGCATGTTGTCTCAGAATACCACAAGGCTTCCGCTCATCAAAGGATCAATACATCAGTGCATTCCTCCAGATTTCCTCCAGCCCAACAAACTGAGAAATCTTCATAGGAGAAATATCTAGAACCAACAACCAAAGGAAGGCTCTGATACCACTTGTAAAGAAATCTAGGAGCGTATCTAGTTAAACTCCATGCAATAGTGCATTCGGTAACTTTCCATTTCGATTAGGTTACCTCAAAGACATAGAAAACTATGTCCCAATGCAGAACAGACAATTTATTTCCTACATTGATCCATCTGAGAGAAACACATGTAAATTCAACAGCAAGCATTAACCCAATAGACATGAAAGATGAAACATAAAATCACAATACAAATATTTACGTGGGGAAAATCCTTTTGGATAAAAAAACTCCACACTCCAAAGATCAAGCCATTGTATTATTCAGCAACATAATGGTTACAATACAAATCTAGGCTCTTAGCCTTTTCAGAGTTTACATCTTGTTCATTCTAGATACTATCTGGTAATCAGCTCTCCCTCTGTACATTTCCTGATCAACCTCTCAAACCAAACAATCTTCATACTATTGCAATACTCTCACATAGTATCAGTACTGATCAACACAAGAGATCAACCATGGCATTCAATCCTTGATCAGGAGAGAAATCAGCAACATAACCTTGCCTCGTACTTCCTCTGTTTTGGCCTCATGGCCTCGGGCTTCCATCCAGCCACACTCAACTTTAACATCTCATCAGATCTTCGAGTCACCTGTTACCGCCTCATGGCTCCGACCTTCCAGCCAACCACTCTCACCTTCACATTTTTTCGCTCTTTGAGTCACCTATTACAGCCTCATATCTTTGGCCTTCTAGCTAGCCACATGACCTTCACATCTATTCGCTCTATTTTCTTCTCTTCGGCTTTGGCTCTATGAAATGATTTGTTTCCAACTGTCGGATCACAACTGTCGAATCATCCAACTCAGCAATGGTTCACATTCTACTTTCTCTGATTTGTTCACCTTGCACCATGTCAGACAATCTTCACTCAGTTAACAGCGGTCAACTTGTGTCGCATGTCGGTGAGACACTAGAAGTGTCTCCCTGATGCCACAAGTCTCGATTACACATTGTTGCCAAGAGTCATCTCTATCGGTAAGAGGTTCTACTGATATCCATAGGTCATACCAAAATCAATATTCTCATTGGCAAGACTATCGTCTTTTGCCGAGACCTCACACCGAGCCTCATGTTATACCAAAGTCAGAATTCCATCGACAAGACTGTTTCTCTTCACCAAGACATCACCCCGCAAGATCTAAGTCACCCCGAGTCTATCTTGTCGGCCAAACTTTCTGCTTTCACCAAGACTTCATACCGAAGCCTTTAAGTCACATCGATGTGTTCCACTATCAGTGAGAGAATCAACCTTTGGCAAGACATCTTACCGAGGCTTTCATGTTATCCCAAAACAACTGTTCACCAAGAGTCACACTAAACCAATGACCCCACATGCTATCGGTGAGACTTCTGATATTCAATGAGACATCATATTGAAATAGGTCTTTCGGCCAAGAGTATCCTTGATGTCTTTGAGTGTTACATTTTCACCAAGACAATTCTTCATCACTGAGACATCTCACCGATATCCTTAAGTTACTTTGAGTTGATGAGACATACCACTATCAGTAAGACTTCTTACCAATCACCCAAGGGTTTCCCCAAAAACTCCAACACTGTCGCTGAGACAAGTTACTTTCGGTAAGACTTCTCACCGAGCCATCATAGGTTACACCAATGACCACAGGTGTATATCTATCGGCAAGAATTTCCTTATTGGTATGAGACATACTGACTGTCCAGGACTCTCCCCAACACCGCTTGTCACCCATAGTCACACCGATATCTGATAGCCACCAACTGTTGGCTAGAGGTTTCCACTCGGCAAAAGGTTACAGCTTGAAGGCCACAAGTCACATTGATATCACCAGTCGGCAAGACAGAAGCATTTTCTTGGCAACATGAGAAAAACACAAGGTTACAACTTCCAGTTGGCCAGACAACAGAAGTGTCACAGTGACTATGCTTTCTCAAGGGTTACAACCTATGAGATTTAGGCATATTTTCCAACATGTCCATATTTGGTTAATACTATTTCATAATAATATGCTACTGATTTTTGAATGAGATTAAGAAGATAATTATTTTATATTTCTTTTCTTTTGGTATCAAAGCATGGACACTTGTTTGATCTATGAAAAGAGAATGACCTATTTTAATAATAATCATTTTTTGATAGGATTTTTTGTAGTTAATCTTATTTCAAGATATAGTTATGGAATGTATTGCTTGAGTGGAGGTGTAGAGATTCAATGAAAAAAAATTTAAGCTTATGAAGCTCAAGATGGGGGATTTTCTTAATTTTAATGCATGGATTACAAATCAAGTTGGAAGTTTCCTATGATTCCATCATTAATTATTGGAATTAGTCATATAGTGACTTGAAGCTCCCGTTTGGTGATATATGACAAGTCATTATTTATTTGGAGGTTGTGTTAGACACATAACTACTAGGAGGGTGAATCAGTATTTAATAATTTTTACTTTAAACTACCAAATTCATAGAAACATCAAAGAATAATCAACAAAAATGTAACTAATGAACATCAATAGACAAGAGAACACCATATTATGTGTAAACCTAGAAGGGAAAAATGACAATGAATTGATTTTTGCTTTTATCTACTCCATATATAAAAAATTTGACAACAAGAATATTTTCCATAATCTCAACCTTTATCATTGATGGAAACACATAACATAAACTAAATTCTCTCCCCTTTTATCTAGCTCTCTATCTCTTTCTCAAATTATCCCCCTTTAACATCAACATGGTAAAGGAATATTAGAAGACTTGTTCCACAATACTCCCCATTGTTCTACATCCTTTACAGTCAATTGAAACACTCTACAACACTCCCCCTAAGGGAAATACTCAAGGGGAAAAGTAAATAAGTCCTCCCCTTGAAATTGTGATTTATTTAGGTCTTCTCTAAAAGGAATAAGGAGTTGTCACTCTTAGCTTTTGTTTGAGATACTCAAATGTCTCCTTGGTAAGAAGTTTTATAAAGATTTCTACAATCTGATCTTTAGTAACCACATGTTCTTATTTGAATTCCTAATATACAATCTTTTCTCTCAAAAAATAATGTTTTATTGAGATATGCTTTGTTCTTGACTAAACCAATGTATTCTTTGAAATGTAAATTGCACTTGAATTATCATAGAAAATAGAAATAGGTCCATTATACTTAGCCTTTATATCCTTCAAATTTTGTTTTATCCAAAGTAGTTAAGTACAATAGGAAGTTGCAAAAGTGTATTATGCTTTTTTTGTTGATAATGCTATTGAGTCTTATATTTCTTTCTTAATCATGATATAAGTCTATCTCCAAGAAAGAATACTCTATTGGAATAATGAAGAAGGAGACCTCTATTTTATTTTCTTTGTTTTCATTGATGCCAACATTGTTTGGTGACTAATTATCTTCCCATCCGATAAACTATGTTTGTGCTACATTGATCTGGTAATTTGATCCATAATCACTCTAAAGTGAATATCATCTCATATGATTTTGATATGTTTATCAAGGGTCTTAGATGCAGCTTTGGTCAGGAATTCAATAATTTTGGTTATATAAGTTGAGAGCTATAAATGCCAAAATTTTGGCTTATAGTTTTTGGTATGATTTTCCTCTGGTTGACTTGTTCATTTGGTGCACGCTTCATGAAGGTTTAAAGTGTTCCTTTTTATGTCCAAGCTGACCTAAATCATGTCTTGCATATTTTTTTTTTAGTGCCAAAGAAGTTTTTGCTTTGAAGATGACAAGATATTTTGAGTTGAGTATGCTTACATCTATTTTGTCCAACCTAATTGATGTATGAATATGTAACCATGTATACATATGGAACAACCATATGTTGTTCATAGAGACATAAGTAGTGATAGTTTGAATCATACAACATAGTAATACTGTGTGAAGTTGCTAATAGGTGTTGAGAGCTGCTATATACTAGCAAACCAGTGAAAGGTTTTTTTTTCCAAAGATTAATTGGAACTATTCTTAGCAAACAAAAGGTGCATTCCATTAGTTTATATTTTGGTAGTGATCCACACTTTTTTGTAATCATTTTTAATCTATGAGCCTTCCAAGGATAGTGTGTCCTAGTAGTGTGCCCTTAATATCTTATGACCGGTTATAATATATTGTGAGCTAATACTCACCATGGTTTTTCCCATTTTGGGTTTTCCACATAAAAATCTTGGTGCTCATGCATCATGTGATGTTATGATTTATTTCATGTTCTTTTTTACAATTGTTATAAGATATATTTTAATTATTGAATGCTTAGCAATTAAATGGTTTAGTTGAATATTGATTCAGCCCCCCCTCTCAATATTCTAGGTGTTCAATAATTGGTATCAGAGCTTGGATCCTTTTGAGAAGCTTAACAACATAAGGAAGATATTGAAGTTTGAACACATGGTTCATAAATATAGAAGAGATTTCAGCAACTGAGGAACTCCATGCTGCTCTTGAAGATGAGAAAGAAACTCTAAAAGAAAACCTTGAAAAATAAAATGAATGCATCAGAAATTTAAGAGAGAAAATCAAGTAGTTAAAAGAAAGGCATAGAGAATTCAGTGATGAATTGAATAAAGCTAATGAAGACATCACCAGACTAAAGGTGCAAGTGGAAGAAAATAAAATAATTGAATAATGTCAAAAAGTTCAAATTCAGAATAAAATTGATGAATGTACAAAGCTTGAACAAGAAGTGGTATCTCTAAGATCTGACTTGGAGAAAGCAAGATCTCATGAAGAAAAATTCAAAACAAGTACTACAATCCTTGATGAATTGATCACATTTCATAAACTAGCTGTGGATAAAGGTGGTGTAGGACTTGAAGGACAAAGTTCAAAGGAAAATCACGTTCCCAACAAAGTGGACAATCAAAGGAAGATTCAAGGCAATAATAAATAGTTCAAGAATCAAATAAGAAATACTAGAAGGATTCCTATTCAACAACCTAATACTCAAAGGTACCCATCTTTTAATGGAATTTACATTTCATGCAATAAGTTTGGTCATAGAGAAAATGAATGTAGAAGAAGAATGAATTAGAATTTTGGATTCTTCTCTGAACAATTTTTTTCTTGCAAAAGGTTTGGACATAGAGCTACTAAGCATAGAAGTCAAACAATGATGAATAGATTCAATACTAGTAGAATGGTTCAATCTTTTCAAGGCTATTGCTATGTATGTTTTTCTTTTGGACATAAATCTAACTAGTGTAGATCAAGGTTTAATTCAAATCATTTTGGTTAGAAACATGTTGTGTGCTACATCTACAATAAACTGGGACACATTTCAAAATTTTGTAGAAGCAAAAATGAGAAGAAAGCTAATCCAAATCAAAAGAAAAAAACTATTAAAAAAATCAATCTTATTGAGGTTAAAAAGGAAATGGAGAGAATCTAGAAGAAAAAAGAAGATCCTGAGAATAAGGATGAGTCAAATGCATCTGCATTTGCATTTGGTGCAAATACTTCTAAAAAATAAACCCAACAATGGTTTTAGGGAGAGCAGTGACATAGAAATCTAACAAACCCTTGATGTAAGTGGTGTTAAGAAATGGCATGAGGATATATGATGTAAGGTGCCATTTTGAAGATGTTGAAGTTTTTGGCAGAAAATGTACAAATCTAGGGAATTACAAAGCATTTTAGGGTTTATAGTGTATTTTACAGTGTTTATCAGCTCTTAAAGTTGGAATGCATTTAATGAAAAAATTAGGGAAGAATTTGTAAGATATAAAGTGAGAGAATAAGTTGAGTTAAATCACATTGTAGAATTGAGAAGGAGCAAAGTGAGTTGAAGAAATTTGAAAGTGATTCAAAGTGTTTTGCATCAAACCCTATTTTTTGATGAAGCTTGAAAATGTATTTGCTATTATCTAAACCTTGTGGGTTTTAGTTGAAGCAACTTTTCTTAAGCATATACAAGTAAATTGAGGAAAAGAAATGGCCTCTCCCACTATTGTGGAAGTCTCGAAGAGACCTCAACCTAAATTCAAAAGGTATTCCTAGAAATTCTATGAAATGGACCCTATGGGTGCATTCTCACACATTCTAACTAATTTCCTACCCACTGAAGACACTAAAACATATATTCATGGAAAGCTAGAAAATTTTTACCAACAAGAACTTAGGGATTTATGGACAGATGAATTGACAAGAGATAATCACTCTGTAAAACTTGAATATGAAAACCTAGTGTGAAAGAAGCTAGATGTTTGGAATTGGTTTCCTAACTTTACAAATGAGATGGATTCTAAATTTGTTAGGATGGCACTGAGTAGGTACATGATAAGTTTGTGTTGACAAGTGTAGCCAGATTAATCACTAAGGAGGTAATCCATGTCGTAACAATTCTATGCAACTAGTCCCATACCAATGTTGAAAGCTATGAAAAATGATGAAGTTATGAATCTAACTAAAGCCACATTTGATGGGAGAGCTCTAACTACTAAACCCATCACAAACCCAACCATGAGATATGTTGTTGTTATGATTGGACAAAAAATATACTTTACCAATCAATGGAATTATGTGTTTGTTACAACAATCATACTACCTATGGAATGGTAGTGAATGGGAGAGATTATGATTTGTGTGAGTTGCTCTGGCTACAACTAATGGAGAATCTAATCCTGATGAAGTCAAAGAAACACTCTTTTAATTTTGGTACATTAGTGGTTTGTTTGTTATTCTACTTTAGGAGAGAGTTACCGGGAAGGAAAAAAATCATATGGGAGCATAACAAGCCAGTTGCACATCAAATCTTTGAACACCTACATAGTCTTAGAGATTTCAAAGTACAAAGCAATGCTTTGACTACATTCTTTGTAGTATTCTAGAATGATATGCATGAAAGAGAAAGGGTTCTTAGAAGCCTAGTAAATAAGTACATGCAAATGACATACCTTTTCTTGTAAGCATACTTGAATGCATCATAGAAGTAGTTGAACCTAGAACTCTCTGGATAGAACCTCTGGGATATGAGATTCATGAACAAATGGTTGAGAGGTGATTTGAAGTTTTGTTAAGAAGTCCAAGGGACCTCTACCCCAACATGGAACATATGAAAAAAAAATTTAGTTAAGTGCACTTAGAAAATTTTGCTTTCCATAGAGAAAAAACAACAAGAAATAATGTTTAGGCATTCTTCCAAGGGCATTCATTCTCTAAGGATGATATTGATCAATTAAAAGAAGCTCTTGATGAGAGGAAGTCCAGATAAGCTGAACTATCTTTTGAACCTAGGAAATCTAGAAGAATATCTTCTGCTACTGCACCTTCTTTTTCTACTACACCTACTTCTAGTGCTACTTCAATAGTGAGTGGAAAGAAGAAAGAACATAGTACTCCTACACTAGTCAATGTAACCACCTCCACTAGACCTAGTACCCATGCTTTTAAAAGAAAGAACATACCCCTTTTTGCACCATCTATTACTCTCAAAAGAAGAAGAGTAAAGAAAAAGGAAAACATGAAAAGAAGCCTAGGTTATGTTGTACAAGAAGAGCAACAATTGAAGAGAAATAAAAGGAGCAATACTAGCAATGAAGAAGCAAAAACTAGAGTCATTATCTCAATAGATGAAGATACAAAGGAACAAGATAAATTTTCTAAAATTCATGTGCATAAGAAGAATAATGAGGAAGGCACATCAGATCCTAAGGAGGGCATGCCTAGCTATCCTCCAGTAAGTGATCTACCATCTCTAAATCTAGGATCCTTAGTGAATAATATGATAGACTTAGAAGATCTTTTGTCAAATGCTAAGTTGTTTGATGAAGTTAATAATGAAGATAAGGAAACTATTATTAATGATTTCATTCAACATATAGTTATTTGCAATGTGAGTATGGAAGCTATTAAGAAGAAAGTGACTGATAATGTCTAAAATGTATTAGTACATAAAAGGAAAGAAGCTATAAATGTCGATGACAAGATGAAAAATGATGCCTTGATTTCTTATGGATCCTCTTTATCTAAAGAAGAGGTTGCTAATCTATTAAAAGAATTTTCTACATTGTTTAGACTCAAATATCTATATTCAATATGCTTATGACTAAGGAGATAGATAGCATAGAAAGAGCAAGACAATAAACTCTAGACATAATTAGAAATTTGGAAAGGAATAATGGGACAAGAACTAGTTCTTTATTCCATACAGCTTAGACACAAGAGCATGCTAATATCACAGAGGTAATGGGCCATCCAATTTTGGAGAGTGGTGGTGAAATACATGATGTTTCAGAGGTCCCTCCAAATGATATAAAGGAGAAAATAAGCAAACAGATTGAAGATCAACATAAAGATGATACTAGTAATGTACTCGAAGAACATCATGAATCAACCACAAATAATGGTGAGAAAGATAAAGATGAAGATGAAGGAAGCAAGAATAAAATGAAAAATGATAATAAGGATAATGAGGATAAGGAATAGAAAGAAAAAAAAAAGATAAATCTTTTGGAAATACTTTGAAGAAGAAAAAGAAGAGGAAAAAGAAGAATAAAAAGAATAAAAGAAGGGGAAGACAAGAAAGCTACTTAGACTATAAGAAGTGAAGAAGAAAACTCCAAGGCTACTGAGCCCTCAAATACAACTAGAGAATCATTTGGAAGAACTCTCAAAGTTCATATAACAAGGAGAAAAAGGCTTCATCCTCTACTACCACCTGAGTTAATTAAGTTTTCATCACATCTAAGCTATGTAGATTTGACTAAGATTGTGCAAGTGAGAAAATAAATATTTGTGGCACTTTTCTCAACTTTGATACACATGAAACTACTAAAACTCATTAGAAAGGAAATAAATTGATAAATGAAGCTATTAAAGCTTTATAGGAGATAACCCCTGGTGTCACCACTGATGATTCCCTAGTACCAATTGAGAAACTAAAGTGTGTAGTTGATTCTATCAAGGAATATACCTCTAATATTAAGGTATAGGTTGTGAAAGAGGCAAACTCAAGTCTTCTAGAGAAAAGGTTATTGATTGTACAAGATAATTGTGCAATTGTGCATGCTAGAGTATTGAAAAGTTTGAAAGAGGTAATGGACTATGATGAGGAATCTCATTTATTATTTGTATACTACATGCAGTGGTCTAATTCCACTAGAGGAATTAAGGAATTAATGGACTCAACAGAGTCTCAACTTGTTGCCGCCTCTAGAAACTACAAGATTATAGATGATAGAAACTACATTGCTTGGACTTATATTGCAAACCATCAAAACAATTTTTTCATTCTACAAAGGAAAAAAGAAGATACAATAAGGTGATTTGGACAACTTGGAGATCTGGTAATGTCCAGACACATTCCCATATCAAGTGCCTTGGTAGATGCAGAAAAAATGAAGAAGTTGAACATCATTTCTTCCACTCCAAAAGGAGAAGAATGTTTAATGGAATTGGAATCACTACATAAATCTCTTACCAGAGCAAAAGGGATTTGGGATAACAATAAACTAGCTTGGGAAGCAATTCTCAAGGAATTACAAGGTTCCCTTAACTCTTGATTATTTATGTTTTCTCTGCCCTTTATCCTTGATGTCAAAGGGGGAGAAGGTTCAGTGTAAATATTTTTTTTGGTTTATTCAAAATAGATTTATAGTTTTGTGATCTTGTAATTTTAAAGGAGGAGTTGAATAAATTTTGATGTCACACAATCTTGTTTTTGAAGTAAGTTACATTTTTGGTACATGTTTCCATCAATGACAAAGGGGGAGATTGCTAGAAGAATGAAGAAGGAGACCTTTGGTTGGTTTTCTTTGTTGTCATTGATGCCAACAATGTTTGGTGACTAATTATTTTCCCATTTGGTAAACTATCTTTGTGCTACATTGATATAGTAATTTGATCTAGAATCACTCTGAAGTAAATATTAGCTCATATTATTTGTATATCTTTGTCAAGGGTCTTAGATGCAACTTTGGTTAGTAATTCAACAATTTTGGTTAAATAAGTTGAAAGTTATAAATGTCAGAAGTTCAACTTACAATTTTTGGTATGATTTTCCTTTGGTCAACTTTTTCATGCAGTGCATGCTTCATGAAGGTTTAAAGTGTTCCTTTTTAGGTCCGGTCTAACCTAAATCATGTCTTCCATATTTTGTTTTGAGTGCCAAAGAAGTTTTTGTTTTGAAGCTGACAAGATATTTTGAGTTAAGTATGCTTACATCTAATTAGGCCAACCTAATTGATGTATGAATATGTAACCATGTATATATATGGAACATCCATGTGTTGTTCATAGAGACATAAGTAGTGATAGTGTGAATCATGTGACAGAGTAATATAATTGTGTGAAGTTGCAGATAGGTGTTGATAGCTACTATATACCTGCAAACCAATGCAAGGTTTTTTATTTTCCATAGATTAATTGGAATCGTACTCAACACACAAAAGGTGCATTCCATTAGTTCATATTTTGGTAGTGAGCCACACTCTTTCGTAATAATTTTTAGGTTGTGAGCCTTTCAAGGATAGTGTGTCCTAGCAATGTGCCCTATAATATCTTATGAATAGTTATAATATATTGTTAGCTAATCCTCACCATGGTTTTTCCCACTTTGGGTTTTCCACATAATAATCTCGGTTTTCGTATGTCATGTGATGTTATGATTTCTCTCATGTTCCTATTTACAATTGTTATACAATATTTTTTAATTATTGAATGGATAGCAGTTAAATGGTTTAGTGGAATACTGATTCACCCCCTTCTGGGTGTTCAACATGCTCCACCATTGGTACACTTTATTTCATTAATACTTATTACCCAATAAACATCTATGAAATTTCCTAGATTAAAACCATCACCTCTAGGATACCACAAATCATTAACAATATTATTCTCTAAATATATGAAATTCTCTTTATAGCCTTTCCATGTGTTTCTTTAAGTGTTGCTTAAAATATTTGAACCACACATACTACTTGCATAATGTTAGGTCTAGATCCAATCATTGACCTATACAAAGTCTAATTTTATTTAGGTGACTCATCATCCTTGCCTAGATTACATCTTGTCACCATTGGTGTACTAACTAGCTTTTAGTATTCCATCTTGAACTTCTTCAACATCTCCTTGACATACTTGGTTTGTGATGTGAAAACAACCTTAAATAAAATTAGGAAATTTTCAAACCAAGAAAAAATGATAATTCACCAACCATAGACATCTCATATTCATTTTGCATCTCTTCTACAAACTCCTTACATATATTTTCATTACTACCACCAAAAATAATATCAAATTAGACAACAACAACCAATTGATACTCACCTCTGTCTTGATATAAATATTACCATTTCCAATCCCTCTTTTGAATCCATGCTACTATAGGTACTTTCCTAAGCTAGAATGCCAAGCCCTAGGGGATTTTTTGAGTCCACACAATGAATTTTTCAATTTTCAGACATTATCCTCATTCTCAGAAAATTGAAATCCTTCAAGTTGCTCAATATTCACTCAAGATTTCCACTGAGAAATGCTATTCCTTGATTTCTATATGATATACTTTGAAACTATTATAGATTGAATATGCCAAGAAAATCCTAATTGCTTCCAATATGGACATAGGAGAAAAAAATTCTTCAAAATCAATACCTTCTACTTGAAAATATCCTTTGTCAACTAGTCTTTCGTTGTTTCTCATACCTTCTCATCTTAATTAATTTTGTTTCTAAATACCTACTTAGTGCCAATCACATTCTTATCCTTAGGTCATGGAACCAACTCCCAAGTCTCATTCTTTTCAATTTAATTTGATTCTTATTTCATTACATTAATCTGATTCTCATCTTTGCGAGCCTCTACAAAATTCTTAGACTCAATTTTGGATATTAGAGAGACATGTAATTTTTCATTCATCCCTACTAACAATTATTTTGGTTAGGACTCCATTGTCTTTATCTCCAAGAATTTGACTCTCAGAATGATCCCTCTAGACATATCTTGTCGAAGTTTTGTAATTTGATCTTTTAGGCCCACTATCTTTATCTTCTTCATTGACATAGTAAGATCCATCTTTGATCCGGGGGACAATTTTTTAGTGAAAATTGAAGTGTTCCCAATACTCCAGATTTCAGCTTCATTAGAAAGAGAACGACGTCCTGGTTCCAACGCAACTTGAACGGGGCGAAAAGGACTCCGTTTGTGCAAGTTACGGCCAGTCAAACTTCTAGTCAAACTGGCTTTAGGGGCGTCCAAAAGGAAAAAAATAATCATCTTGGAAATTGACAGAATCAGCATCATCACGAAGAGCTCATCGAGATGATTCTGATGACGTTCATTTCATCGAAATTCGACATCGTATGCTCGAGTTACAAGCAGTCAAACTTCAGTCAACTTGAGGGTACAAAGATGACATCAGCAAATTGTCCGTACAGTACGGAATCAAATGGACGAATTTCGGCCTGACACGTGGCATATGAGTCATCTATATGGACCAATCATTGGCTGACACATGTCCATTCGTACGTCACAGTCAGCATCCCACGTGGCAATCCAGTCAGCTTGACACGTCATCAGTTTGAGCGAATAGGAGCACGCCACGTCATCGGATGAGTCAGCATTTTTGGCGAATCATAGCTCAACACGTGGACAGCTAGTCAGGTTTGTATGGTTATCATTTTCATTGAATCACAGCGTGCCACGTGTCCATGGTTGACGAGTTCGTTGGGTTGTTTTTTTGTTTTACCAAAATTTGTTGGCCGGACTCGACCACCGAACCTCACGCGGACGAGCCCACCGTTCGACCGTTAGACCACCGTGATACGCGCTAACATATATGGTCGTGTATTTGTTTTGTTATTATTCTGTTGGATATTTTGTTTTAAAATGGCCGGTCGGGGTTTTGAACCCCCGACCATCCGGCTAACAAAATAATCCTTAACCACTGCGCCATGAAAGCACTCTAAAATATCAGTGGCATCGGTTCTATTTGTTATTGTACTATTGGCCGAGCCTTACTCAAATGGCCAAATAAGGCCAAAACAAACAAAACACCCAAAACAACCTATAACCAAAAGATTGCAGAGAGCAAAATAGACCTGATACGAGCTAATCAGGGAGGATATGCAATTAATTTGATGGTTAAGCCTAATTAGGCAAATTTCTTGTATAAAAAGAGGGTATAGGCCTTTGAATTTGGAGGAAGTCTAGGTGGAGATAGCGGGAGAATGCTCGAGAGTCTTTGAAGACATTTCTGCATATCAAAGTACTGTCATGCTACTGAATGCTTGAAGGAGATAGTCTTGAAGCCATTGTAATTGAATTTGGAGCTAATCGGATCGGTCCTCCATTAGAGAGGGACCCGGAGACGTAGTCCTTAGGGATGAACTCCGTTATCAATTTTGGTTTCGTCTCTCTATTTCTTCTCTCTTTTCTTTCTCAGTTTATTCTTGGCATTTATTTATTTTATGTTATGTTCATTCATTTATTTGAGCATTTAAATTTGTAATCATTTAAGTTAAGCGTTGTAATAATTGATCTTTTAACGTTATGCATTCTGTAAGCAACTAGTCCTAGATCCTATACAGATCAAGTTGGTATCAGAGCTATGTGTGTGGCTTGTATTGCAATTTGAATGCTAACGAGATCCAGGTTGCAACGAGGCGAAGGAGAACTCGAAGAGTACAATCCTAAAATCGAAAGACGAAGAGCTAATCAACCGTCATAGATGGAAGCGAAAGAAGGTGGAAAAAGTTCAGAGCTTAGTGTCAAGGATTTCCAGAAGCTATTTCTTGACATGAAGGCAATGGTGGACGAACTTTATGCTGACAAGAAGAAGCACGAAAAGGGAGGTTCTTCAAAGCACAGGAAGATCAGAAAGACACAGAGGGGAAAGCTCCAGAAATTCCTTCTCCTTCTACTCCCCCTTCTTCTCCTCCTTCTTCTCCTCCTTCTTCTCCTCCTTCTCCTTCTCCTTCTGCTAATGTAAATCCATTTAAGAGCAAATCTAAGCCTGTAATTAAGCTTGATGTAAAATTTGAGTTACCTAAATACTGTGGGGAGTTAAATGCTGAGAAGTTAGACGATTGGGTCCAACAAGTAGAAGTATATTGTAGGATTCAAGGCCTAGTAGAAGATGCTTCTAGGATTCAATTAGCAACTCTCCGGTTGGGAGGTACAGCTCTCACCTGGTGGGAGAGTAAAACTCGTGAAGAAATTGCTCGCCATGGTCATGTTAATATGTCTTGGATGGAGTTTGTTGCTGCCCTTAGGAAACAATTCTACCCTTTAGGTTACATGCAACAGTTAACCATGAATTGGAAAACCTTTAGACAAGGTAAGGGGCAGTCTGTCCAGGAGTATACTCATGAGTTTAGGAAACAGGCCATTGCTCTAAATGTTCCCTTGTATACCCAAGACACATTACTTAAGTATATTGGTGGTTTACATTCTTACCTTAGGCACACTATTTTGATGTTGAGTCCCAACAATCTAGATGAGGTGTCTGTTCAAGCTACTCATATAGAGTCAAGGGGTAAGAATACTTTTAGTGATAACTTTTCCAAGAAGCCATCTAAGTTCGAGGGTAAGTCTAAAGGGAAAGAAAAAGACAAAGATAAAGGCAAAGGGAAGAAGACAGCTACAGCTAAGAAAGAGGGTGAGAAACCTACATGCTCCCATTGCAAGAAAGAGGGGCATGATGATTCGAGATGTTGGAAGCTTCATCCTAAGTTGAGGCCGAAAAGATATGGAGGTAACAAAGGCAAGCAGAAGACTACTGCAGTGATTCAACAGATCTTGGTTCAGACTCCGGAGATGAGACAAAGATTGTTGCTACCGGAATCCAAGGTAAAGGGAAAGGTATATCTCTCTCATCTGATGCAAGTTTTTCTAATGCCAGTGCAAGTACAAGTAAAGAATCTTCTCCTAAGGTTGATAAGCAAAGAAATGAATTGTTTCATATTCGTGTTGTAACAAAACACACTAAGATTGATACTCTGTTTGATACGGGTTCACAAGTCAACTTAATATCTGAAGAAGTTGTAAAGAAACTTAATTTGGCTACAACACCTCATCCGAAACCATATCCACTTGGATGGGTTTGCAATGATGCACAATTACAAGTAACTAAACAATGTAAATTGAGATTTGCTATCACTGCAAACTTTGTAGATGAGGTAGAAGTCGATGTGGTCCCTTTGGATATTTGTGGGCTTGTGTTAGGGAGTCCTTATCTTTATGACAGAAAAGCAATCTTTTATAGGGGGGAGAATAAGTATCATCTTTTTAAAGATGGGGTAGAATACATTGTATGGGCACATAAGGTGAAGACTAATCTTACACTAGTTAATGCTGGTCAAATGAAGAGGTTGGTCAATTCAAGTAAAAACTTTGTATTGATGCTTGTAAAAGCCAAAGAAGATGATAAATCTGAGGCATTCAAGGGGTGTGACCCAAAACATAAAACTGAAATGGTCAAAATTATTTCCGCTTATGATGACATGTTTCAGGAACCGAAGGGGTTGCCACCCAAGAGAGAGATACAACATGAAATCTAGTTACAGCAGGATGTGCCACTTCCTAATATCGGCATGTACCGTTTATCAGTTATGCAGAATGAGGAAATTAAAAAGCAGGTTCAAGAGTTGGTGGAAAAAGGAGTTATTCGTCCTAGTACTTCTCCTTGCGGTTCTCCAATTGTCTTGGTTCCAAAGAAAGATGGAACTTGGAGGATGTGCATCGACTATCGTGCCTTGAACAAGATAACGGTAAAGAACAGGTATCCTCTTCCCAGAATAGATGATTTACTTGATCAATTAAAACATGCAGTTTATTTCACTAAGTTAGATTTGAGAAGTGGTTATCATCAGATAAGAATTGCAGAAGATGATATCTGGAAGACTGCATTTAAGACAAAACAGGGACTGTTTGAGTGGTTGGTTATGCCTTTTGGGCTTTGTAATGCACCAGCTACTTTATGAGAGTCATGAATGATGTCTTTCGTCCTTTTATTGATGAGTTTGTCATAGTCTATCTAGATGATATCCTTGTATTCAGTCGAACTTGGGAAGATCATGTAAGTCATGTAAAGAAAGTCTTTGATGTATTGAGAAAAGAAAAACTCTATGTAAAGATGTCTAAATGTGAATTTGCTAAGACATCCTTAGTGTACTTAGGCTATGTCGTAGGGAGTGGTCAATTGAAAGTAGACCCTGCGAAGGTCGAAGCTATTGTAAAATGGCCTAAGCCAAGTACAGTCACAGAGGTCAGAAGTTTCCTAGGTGCAGTTCAGTACTGGAGAAAGTTTATTGCAAACTTCTCTTTTATAGCATCGCCATTACATGCATTAACCAGTACAAAGGCAACTTTTCAGTGGGGAGGTCCACAACAGAAGGCTTTCGACACTTTGAAGGGAAAGTTGAGCACCGCACCAGTTTTGGCCTTACCAGATCTACATCAACCATTTGAGATTGAGACAGATGCAAGTGGATTTGCCATGGGAGCAGTACTCATGCAAGGAGGTAAACCAATTTGCTACCACTCTGAAACTTTTTCAGGAGCAGTAAATAACTATCCCACATATGATAAAGAACTTTATGCTTTAGTTCAGAGTGCTAAAAAATGGAAACATTACATAATGGGGAAAGAAACTGTAATCCACACTGATCACCAGCCACTTCAAGTATTTGCACTCACAAACTAAACTGCAACAAAGTAGGCACTTTCGGTGGATGGGTTTTCTACAATAGTTTCATTTGGTTATTAAGTATAAGAAAGGTACCCATAACAAAGTAGCAGACATGCTCTCTAGACCTCCTATGATGAATGCTTTGATAATCCTTTAGAATAGTTCTATGGTTCATGAAAGTTTTCAGGAACAATATGCTAATGATGAGAACTTTAAGGATATCTATGCTGCTTTAATGAATGGTAAACATGTAGAAGAGAAAGACTATTATGTGCAGGATAAACTGTTATATCACTTGGGTAAATTATGTGTTCCAAAAGATGAACAAGCACAAGTGATTAGAGAAGCACATACCTCATTGATTGCAGGACACCTTGGGGTAAACAAAACATTGACTCAGCTGCAGAAATATTGTTATTGGCCTCGTATGCAAGAAACTGTAAACTAAGTATAACACCTCTACTTGCACTTCTCATCCATGGGAAAGTGTGTCAATGGACTTTGTTGGGGGTTACCTATGTCTAGGAAGGGACATGATTATTTTTATGTAGTAGTTGATTGGTTCAGCAAAATGTGTATCTTAATGCCATGTAAAAAGCAAGTCACTGCTGAACTGACAACTCATATGTACTTTCAATTTGTATGGGTTCATTTTGGGTTACCTACTTCTATTGTATCGGATCGAGATTCTCGATTCTTGGGGGAATTTTGGTCAACTTTGTGGGGACTCATGGACACCAAGTGAAGAAGAGTACATCCTTCCATCCGCAGACTGATCGACGACAGGGTTGTAAACGATGCATCTACTCAGAGGTTACTGCAGTAAGCATCCTAAGTTGTGGGATGAGAGTCTTCATTATGTGCAGCATGCCTACAACCATGCAGCACACTCTTCTACTAAGAGGTCTCCTTTTGAGACATGCTTTGGTTATGTGCCCAAGACACCGATGGATTTTACTTTTGGGAAAGATGATGTTGAAGATGGACACCATGATGCAGAGAAGGCTTTGAAGTTCATCCATAAAGTCCAAGCAATTCATCAGGCAGTGGAAGCACGGTTGGAACAGAGCCAAGCAAAATACAAGGTTCGCCATGACAAGCATCGCACTGATCATCATTTTCAGGTTGGAGATAGAGTTTGGTTACACATCAGCAAGGAAAGGATGCAAGGTGAAGGTAAAAAGCTTAAGCCAATTAGGTATGGTCCTTTTGAGATCCTTGAGAAGATTGGTACTAATGCCTTCCGCCTCAATCTTCCTCCATACATGCATATTTACTCGGTTGTCAATGTTGAGAATTTGAAACTGTATGAGCCTCCAATGATCCTAGATGAGGTCATGGACATTCAGGTTCCATCAGTTGATGACCTTTCTCCAGAGTACATGTCAGAGTTGCCAGAAGATGTTATTCTCGACAGGAATGTCAGAACTTCACGAAGAGGAGATGTAGAGTACCTCAGAGTGGGCCTGAAGGGGATGCATCCAAGCAAAGCAAGATGGATGGAGATTGGTAAAGTGAGGGAACTTTACCCTCACTTACTTTCCAAGTAATCAAGCTTTCAGGGGTCCTAAAGCTCCCCAGTGGGGAGGCCTAATATGGGGGACAATTTTTTAGTGAAAATTGAAGTGTTCCCAATACTCCAGATTTCAGCTTCATCAGAAAGAGAATGATGTCCTGGTTCCAACGCAACTTGAACGGGGTGAAAAGGACTCCGTTTGTGCAAGTTACAGCCAGTCAAACTTCCAGTCAAACTGGCTTTAGGGGCGTCTAGAAGGAAAAAAAATAATCATCTCAGAAATTGACAGAATCAGCGTCATTGTGAAGAGCTCGTCGAGACGATTCCGATGACGTTCGTTTCATCGAAATTTGACATCGTATGCTCGAGTTACAAGCAGTCAAACTTCAGTCAACTTGAGGGTACAAAGATGACGTCAGCAAATCATCCGTACATTACGGAATCAAATGGGCGAATTTCAGCCTGACACGTGGCATATGAGTCATCTGTACGGACCAATCATTGGCTGACATGTGTCCATTCGTACGTCACAGTCAGCATCCCACGTGGCAATCCAGTTAGCTTGACACGTCATCAGTTCAGGCGAATAGGAGCACGCCACGTCATCGGATGAGTCAGCATTTTTGGTGAATCATAGCTCGACACGTGGATAGCTGGTCAGGTTTGTATGGCAACATTTTCATCGAATCATAGCATGCCACGTGTCCATGGTTGACGAGTTCGTTGGGTTGTTATTTTGTTTTACCAAAATTTGTTGGCCAGACTCGACCACCGAACCTCACGCGGACGAGCCCACCGTTTGACCGTTAGACCACCGTGATACGCGCTAACATATATGGTCGTGTATTTTTTTTGTTATTATTCTGTTGGATATTTTGTTTTAAAATGGCCGGTCGGGGTTTTGAACCCCCGACTATCCGGCTAACAAAACAATCCTTAACCACTGCGCCACAGAAGCACTCTAAAATATCAGTGGCATCGGTTCTATTTGTTATTGTACTATTGGCCGAGCCTTACTCAAATGGCCAAATAAGGCCAAAACAAACAAAACGCCCAAAACAACCTATAACCAAAAGATTGCAGAGAGCAAAATAGACCTGATACGAGCTGATCAGGGAGGATATGCAATTAATTTGATGGTTAAGCCTAATTAGGAAAATTTCTTGTATAAAAAGAGGGTATAGGCCTTTGAATTTGGAGGAAGTCCAGGTGGAGATAGCGGGAGAATGCTCGAGAGTCTTTGAAGACATTTCTGCATATCAGAGTAATGTCATGCTGCTGAATGCTTGAAGGAGATAGTCTTGAAGCCATTGTAATTGAATTTGGAGCTAATTGGATCGGTCCTCCATTGGAGAGGGACCCGGAGACGTAGTCCTTAGGGACGAACTCCGTTATCAATTTTGGTTTCGTCTCTCTATTTCTTCTCTCTTTTCTTTCTCAGTTTATTCTTGGCATTTATTTATTTTATGTTATGTTCATTCATTTATTTGAGCATTTAAATTTGTAATCATTTAAGTTAAGCGTTGTAATAATTGATCTTTTAACGTTACGCATTCTGTAAGCAACTAGTCCTAGATCCTATACAGATCAATCTTAATCACTGCCATCATCATTTAATTCCAAATTATAATTAATTGTATCAAATATTTTTACGTTAACACTTTTTGTACAATATTATTCAATCTTTTATTATAGCATCTATATGCATTACTTCGTGCTGAATAATCAAGAAATATACCTTCATCTAATCTTGAGTCAAATTTACCCAAGCTATCTTTGTCTCTTCTAATGTAACATTTCCTTCCAAATATTTATAAATGTTTGATTAATTTTGGTCTACCTTTCCATTGTTCATAAAGTATATTAGTATTATTCACCCTTGTATGTCATCTATTAGAAATTTAGACTGTGGTATTAACAACTTCTCTCTGATATATGTCACTAAACTTAGCTTGATTCAACATTGTCCATGCCATCTCCAAAACTATATTCTATTTTTTCTTTCAACCACTCTATTTTGAAAAGGAGTCCTTGAGGTAGAGTATTGTCTCCTAATTCTATATTTATCACATAATTCTTCAAACTCAATAGAATTAAATTTTCTACCTCTATAAAAACCTTAGACACTTGATGGACAAACAATATCATTTTCTACAATAACTTTAAATATCTTGAGCTTCTCAAAAGCATAATTTTTCTCTTCCACAAAAGTAACCCCTAACATCCTAGAAAAATCATCAATGAGCATCATAAATTACCTATCAAGTTGTAGGCTCTTTGTCCTCATCAATCCACACAATTTTGTATGGATTAATTCAAATGGATTCTTAGTGGAATACCCCTTTGTCAAAAAACTTACTATTATTAATTTTCCTTCTTGAAATTTGTTGCAAAGAGTGCATGGAGGCTTTGCAATTTTAGGAATATTTCTAACAACTTTTTTAAAACTAATCTTCACAAGATGATCAAAATTTATGTGACCCATCATTCTATACCATAATAAACTTTCATCTTTCTATTCCAAGATGCATTTATTTCTTTTGATCTCATTGAGGTTGTACACGTTAATTTCTATTCTACTTCCTTCTAGAACAAGCTTACTAGTACTATCTTCTTTTGTTTCATATCTTTTGCGTTTGAATGAAATAGTGTAGCCTTTGTCACATATATGACTTATACTTTGTAAGTTATGCTTTAGAAATTCAACATATAAGAGTTTCTCCATTATCAAGAATCAATGTACCTTTTCTAGATATATTAGTAACATAATTATCAGCAAGAATTATTGATCAATCCACCATTCCATTTTTTAGACATATAAACTTGGGCTCTAGGAAAATTCACTGCCAACAATTCATCACCAAAATTTCATCTCCATCACAAATTCATCTCGTGGAAAATTCACTGCTAACAATTCACTAGTAATTCATGGTGGTGAATTTTCCATGAAATGAATTTGTTATGGAAATGAATTTTTGTCTAGGTTAATTTTTTGGTGCTAAATTGTTGGTAGTGAATTTTTTTGAAGCCATAAACTTGATTTATCTTTGATCATGTGGCTAGAACATCCACTGTCGATGATCCATGATTTTTTTCTCATTATGTGCATGAAATGCAGTCTAGGCAATCATTTATTTTTTTATTTTTTGATATATTTTATTCATTTTCCACATCTTATCAAACTATTTTTTCCAATTTACAAAGATATCTTCCTTCCTATCTTGTTTAAGATGATTCAAAAAAGTACTTCTATAATTTCTTGCAATATTTCCACAAATTGCACTTGTAACATAAGAAATTGAAGTCAAATAGAGGTGAAAATACACTTTTGCTTAGAAAATTATTCTTTCATGTAGGAAAACTTCTACAATCTACTACCTTATGACCAAATAAATTATAAATAAAATAGTAATACAAAAAAGGAATAATTGAACCTAGTATTGTACGCTTGTCTTTCTACATTCATTTTTCTAAATATCCTCTTTAGTTGGGTATGAAAGAAATGACATTATTCCTTTTTGAGTTCTTTAATATCCTTAGATTCATTAGTATTTGAATGAATAGAGGAATTATCATCATTATCCTTTGTAGGTTTCATCATGGGGTGTTCAATAGTCTTTATTCCATGAAATTCATCAAATCCAATATTTTTGATGTGGGATGTGTTGATCCCTAAAATTGATGCTTAAGGAAAACAATGTCCTATGATAAGTTCTAATAGTGGGGGAAAAGGATGTGCTCTACAAAAAAACCTTTAGGATTTTATAATCTTTCTCTTCGTTGTGTTTTAGGGAAAAGGGAGGAAGAGGAGAACATTAAAGTAAATTAAACTAAGGCAATCTTCCAAGATTTTACAACATTTCAAACATGATATAGCATAATAAAATATTATTTAGACTACTTATGCAGTAATTTGAAAGAGTACTAAACATGATTCAAAGCCTTGCATATGTTCTTATAACTAAAAATGTAAAAGCTAAAAAGAATAATACATGATTGATAACACTTTCGATAGACACAAATTATGAATTATAGTAGATAGATAGAGACAAGCATCTAGTAGAGGTATATAAGGCACAATTCTATATATTTGATTTGTATTCTTTGCAAAACATGAAATACAAAGTTTTATTGTGTTACAATACTTTCCAAACCCTAAAACTAAAGAGAAATGATGCATAAATGAAAAAAATGAAAATATTTTGACATCACACCTCCCATGAGAGTCGACATGATGCGGTCATTGTAACTTCATGAGTGGGAAATCATAGCTTCCTTGCTTCATGGTGACAGTTCCATATGGAATTCCCACCACTTCCATCTCAACCACTCTAGTGAATTGGACGAATACCTTCCTTGTTGCTCGCATTCCCTCCATTAACACATGGTATCACCTGTTAACCCCCATGGATGACCTCAAGCCAATGGAACAACTTTAATCAATTCTCAAACACAAAAATCTTTGAACTTGTTCCCATTCAACACATGGCACCTTAAAAATATGAGCATGAATAACAATGGCTACATAATGTCATAACAAAGGTGACAATAAGAGTCACCACATGGAACTACTTTGTAATGCTCTGGGAATAGTCGTTATCATGTTGGTGAGAATATGCATGGTACAACATATGTCATTCTTTATGAATGGGATTGGACCTCTAAAAAAGAAGTGTGTGGGTCCAAAAATAAGAGTGAATCCCTATAAAAATTTAATAACTTGTTGGAGGCTACAATAGATATAATCTACAACTTTGGTGACTCCTTGGGGATGTCCACCCATGGAGGTAAAAAACCCAAAACTATGGTTTTTTAAATCAAAGCATGAAAAATAATAAGAGAAAGACTAAAATCACAATTTGGAGAGAGAAGACCTAAATGGGGCCCAGTCTACTTTTGATAGATACTCCCTTTGTTGTAAGGATTCAAAATCCTTGTCTAAGTCAATCATATCTTGAAAGGGAGATTTCTTATCATTGCTAATGCATCTTACATGTGAAAACTAAACTAATCCAAAGGATGCAAAATTATTTATATCTCTAAGGCTCTTAGTGGTGAACTCAAAGCCTAAAAACTGACTCATAAGCTTCATTATTTGATCCTTGGGGAAAAATGACTCATCTAGAAGGAAGAAATAAGGAAGAACTGAATGAACCAATTGATAAATAAGCCCCTTCATTTGTTTGACCTTTTGGTTCAGAGTCTCAAGACATGCCACACTTTTAATTGTTTCTTTTTTGGATTTAATAAATTCATTTGGCCTCCTGGTAGCCTATCTACAATCATTGATCCCTATCACTACCAAGGTCTTATCATTTACAATATATGTTTTCTTAATAAAAAAAATTGATTCTATGACCTTAAGCATAATAGTTGATAAAATTTGCTTATGTGCATCATCTACAACTACACTCAACTTTTGGGCATCAACTATAAATTTCAGTGTGGGTTGGAAGGAAGTTGTGATACTCTTTAGTTTTTCCCAATATGAAGCATTGAGTTGGTGTAGCAAAGGGAGGATACTTGGTTGTTGCATATAACTAGATAGTGCACCCTCTAGTTGTATTTTTTTCTCCCTATCCTCATTCTCCTATTGGAGTCTCTTTATTTCATTCATATAATTGAAAAGGCCTTGTAATTGTACCAAATTTTGGTCTTTTCTCTATAGTTCAAATTCAAAGAGCTCTTTTTTTCTCTCAATCTCTAAGTGGGCTTGTATCTCTACCATTTTTTTTGGAACTTGGCATCCTTCTCTTATACCTTTTACTAAACGTGTAGTTGTATACCTAATGGGTCAAAGAGATCCTATTGAATATTTGATAGCTCATTCATTTTCTCATGCATTTGATTCTTGGCTACTACCCTTTTCTTCTTCTCCACCTTCATTTTCTCATGCATTTGATTCTTGGTTACTACCCTTTTCTTCTTCTCCACCTTAACTTGAGCCCAAGCATTTTCGAGTTCCTTCTACAGATTAGCTTCTAAAATTTTCTTTTCTTATACTTTTTACTACAATTTAGTGGCATCAAAAAGGTTTATCCACAACTAAGTGAGTTCCTTCTTCTTCCCACCTTACATCCATATCCTTTGCCCTTCTATTTGTTTTCAAACCTCTTGTTCACTCTTCTATCTTTAATGCTATTTGATAAGCATCTTCCATCACCACAACTCTAAAAAGTGTCATTTCTTCTTGAATTCTTGATCTTAGCCCATTTATGTATCTTGCAACCTTTTCCTTGGTTGCCTCTGAATGTCTAGTCCTTATAAAAATTCTTTGAAATTCTTCTATATATTCTTTAACAGTCTTACTTCCTTATTTTTGACCTTGCATCCTCTTGAGAAAATCCAACTCATAGTCTACAAGAATAAATAGTCTTTTTAATTTATCCACCATTTTGTCCCATTTGGTAATTTTATCTTTCCCTCTTCTTCCTCTTTCTAATTAGACCTCTCTCCACCATATTGAAGTATTCTTGGAAAATCTCACTTTATTAGGGTCTTCTATCTCTTCAAATTTGAAATATTCTTCCAACTCATTAATCCAATCCACCAATTCCTCTAGATCTAGACTTCTATTAAACATAGGCACATTCATTTTTGGTCGCTTTCCCATTTTTGTTAAATCTTTTAGTAATGGGTCATTTGCAATAGCTGCAATCTCCTCTCTTTGCTCAGTATCTAGACTAGCATTCTCTATGCTTTCACCTGCATCATCACTTCCTGGGTCTCTCATCCTTGAAAATCCTCTCCTTATCTCATTTTGTAGTGTTTCAACCTACCTTCTTAAGGATCTAAAATCATTATATCTTACAAAATTATCTCCTCTTCCTCTTCCTCTACCTCTACCTCTACCACAATGGGCTCCTGTCCCATCAATTTGTCTTTAACACCCACAACCTAAATCCTAGTACAAATTCCTCTCTTTGACAGTATGTTACACACTCAAGATCTTGCTACTCTAATACCACTAATGAAGGTTACTCCCCTGTCAAAACTCAAACTCACAACTAAAACAAGAAACACCAAAAAATAATGCAAGAGAGAACCATTCTTTTTTATTATTATAATAAAAAATGACATTACATTGCTATATTCACCCTCATATGGGCCTTCTTGACTTCATAGTCTACCAATCTTCAAATCAGAGCTAGATCTCCTTCAAACTTCATGCCTTCACCATGAGAAATCAGCTCCATCCTTCATCACTACTATCCCCACCCTAGTTTAATGTGTTTTTTTTTTCTGAGCCTCCATGACCTAGGGTTTTTGTCTTCTCATTCCTTGTGTTTTTTCTTTTCTTCTTGTCAACACAATCTACATTAAAGTCAATCTTCTTCACTTGCCATTAGACCACCATCCACTTCCCTACAATATTATCATCAATAGGATGGTTACACCATTTCTGCACCAATGTCTCATGCAATTGTCAACATAGAAGATTCGTTCCATGATCGAGCATTAAAAATTAGACACCGCATTCATATATATTTATTCAGCTAATCCCTAAATCTCTCATGGTTCAAAATAATGGTGTGAATCTATTAACCACCTCGTGTCATGCATCAAGACACCACAAACCCAAGCCATTCAAACCAGTCAAAATTCTTTGGTGAAGTGGTGGAATTCAAACTTATCGAGACTTCGAAGTCACCCTTACCTCATACTCCATACCTTATACACCATGAAGAATTCAAGGAACAAGCCTAAATAGAAAATTATAAATCCTTCTAACCCATCGTGGGTGTTCAAAGTTCCTTTGCACCCTTTACCACTTAAAAATTAAGTTAAAGCCTAAGTCATAACCACAAATCCCAATGTCCGCCCACTTAGAAAAGAGTAAGAAAAAATCCCAAAGTCTGAAGTTCGATAAGACCATGCAAAAAAGTTGACTAATTCCAATTTCTTTGGCAAGTGATAAGAGATACGTCTGAGGCCTGAAGCCCAAACTTCTAGAAATATTCTTACTTAGCAACTCAAATCAACTAGCCCTTATCCAAAAGAAACATCACCTTTTTTTTTGGTTGATAAGATTGCTCTTACACCTTCGATGCTCCTACATCAGTCTTCCACTAGCAAATGCTCAATCTATTTTATTCCTCCTAGTTGATTAGAGTGTTAAAAATGAAAAATTGACTATAATTTTCTATAGCATATTTATGTTCAATCTATATAGATGTACAAGAAAAAGCTATGTGAGGTATTTATAAATCCACAAGGTAAGGATCTAAGTATGAGCATCACCAAATCTATAGAAGATGGTTTAATTTAATGTTTATAATTGACATCTTAGTAGGATGGGGCTCACTAATTTGTGCCATGGTTTGATTTTGCTACTTTCATTAGATCTCAATTAGAAGGTCAGTTTAATTATGATTATAGGGTGATAAATAGTTCCTCTTAAACTATGGATGTTAGAGCATCAATAATTAGTTCGTGGAAGACAAGTGCCTTCCCTTAAACAATGAGCACTTCTCTAAGGGGAACATAAGGTTTTCCTTTTGATATGGATGAATGCATATCATATTATCAATAATTAGGCCTATTAAAATATAACTGATCCATGTTAGACTATGAGGGAAAGAAAATCGACTATTCATATTATCACACATATGAAGGATTTACATATATCAACAACATATGTGTAAATTTCTTAATCCAATGCATCTAAGATTTCATGCATTCGTGGAATAAATTTTTAACTTCTAAATTATTATTATTAATTAAGCATTTCATGGCTATAATTCTATTTCATTCATCAATATTAATTTTTTACATTCAATGAAATAATTAAAGTGTGTTAATGCTCTAAAATTCCTCTTCATTTTAGAGATTTTAGAATTCTAAAGAAATATATGATTTTGGTTATAGTTTTAGTAGAAAAATAATATCACACCTTCTCCAAAACCAATACTACTTGAAGAAATCTAGGTGGTAGATTACTCATGTTAGAGGAAGAGAAATGTTTCCTACACTGGCTAAACTATGGTTGTCTCAAGTTTGGAAAAAAATTGGAATTGTCAACAAGAGAATAGTCTATGCTTCTCATACGCTAATGAATTTCTTAGATTCTTTAAAAAGGGTGTTACTTTTATTGAGAACATAAATAAGGCACAATTTTTTGGGGGGATTTTTTATTAGAGGATTGTAAATAAATGGTTGTTTAGAGCAAGTTTTCTCTTATTTGTAGGGGGTTTCCTAAATTTGGTTAAAGAGAGAAGTCCTAAATGCATATTATTGTTATTATTAGCTTTAAGACATGCTCACAAACACACTAGCTAAAGTAGGGTCATACATAGAACTCACAAAAATATTAAGCACATACAATTTATCTGTAAAACATACCTTCAAAGGTAGTGAAAAATGGATGACTGAAATGTCATCCGCATACATGTTGTTGAAGCACAATGCTACCACGTTAGAAATCATCCACTACAAACAAATGTGAAAATGAGGTTATTGCAAAACAACATTCCATGAAACACATAAAAAATTAAAAGTGGGAATACAACACAGATGTTGGAGCCAAGCCATGCACTGTGATTATTCCCTAACCTTAGCATTTAAGGAGTTTTTTGGAGAAATCGACAACCCAAGTAAGGTGTAAAATGTAGATACATGTATATTATCTACACCATCCCAAGTGCATGACAAATATCTGAATTTTCATCATTCGTGAGGGAAAGTATATTATCAATTCTATTATTAAATATGATTATATACACATCAATTATTTAATTATGTACTATTTAAGAATAGTGTTTTTTTGGATTGGTATCAAAAGGTTTTACATTATTAGAAATTCTTACCTCATAGAATTTTAAAAATAATTTTAACATATCAAAATAAATGTAAAAGAAATATATAAATTAGAAAACATAGTCTACCTATTTTAATGTTTTATTCCAATTGGTTCATTCTTACCAAAATAATAAAACTTGATGAATGAATTAGTATACCTATCGACTATCTCTAGTAGGAACTAATAAGAAAATAAAATATAATTTTAGTATTCTAAAACAATGCTCATATTTGCAATTTTTACCCAAAGAAATTTAAATCTATAATTCCCACTAGAATACTTCCCTTAATTTGATTAATGGCAACTTAGACTATAGGAAATGCATTTGTGGAAAATTTCATATTTTGGTACAAGAATTCCATACTCTAGCTTAACAAATCCATTTTAGGCACTTCTATGGGGATAAATTGTTTAAGAATCTTTGTCAATCCTAAATATTAAATCTTATCACAATTTTATTAGAATCATTGATTTATGATAGTTTTATTAGAACCATTGATTTATTGATTTATTCATGAGGCCTCCCAAAAAGAACAATCCTCCATTCCTACATTGAAATAAGTAGAACACATTATTTTCCTCCCTTAATGATAAGAGAATATAAGTAGAACAATTTGAAATCAAGAGTGTGCAAGGAATGTAGAGATGTACAAGGTGTGCTCCAAGGAACACTCACATGAGGTGAGAATCACAAGAATCCATGTTATGATGGCCATTACGCATTCCCTCATTAAACTTTATAATTCAATGTAACTACAATAGTTTCCCAAAGTCCGTCTCGAAGGAGAACACATTTAGTATTTGTGGAATTTTATATGAGTGTGTAATGTCACAAAATTCCACCCTAGGGGCAATTTCACATTTTTGAATTTATCCTTGCATTTATTACACCTAAGCACATTTATGATAAGAACCTCATGGGTTAGAATTTCATGATTCCAACCTCATGAGAACCAATGATGAAGCAACAATAGTCTACTACCTCATTTCCCAAAAATTGATGAGCTGGACTCTTGCATGGCACATGGACATCTACACGATGCACTAGTGTTTTGGTGGTTTTATGAGTTTGAAGTGAGGAATATTAGAATATTTAATCATGACATGTGTTCCTATAGTTATATTTCTAAGTGTAATGGCTCCTCCCACCCTTGCAGCAACAAAAATCCCTTTCTTTCTCTCATTTTGGGGGTTCTCTCTAATTCTTGACTTCACTCCTTTAATTTCACTCTATTCTCTACTTCTCCTTCTCATAATATCTCTTCTACAAGTGAAGATCTACCCGACTAAGGTCCCTTCAATAGCTAAAGCACTCTTTCTAGCATTCAATGGTGCATCTATGTGTTCAAGAGGGCGTCGAGGATAGTTGGTAATGCTCTCTAGTTCTATTTATTTGTGAATAGATTACTTTTTTTACTTGCTATTTTGTGGTGCATGTTCTCCTCCTTGAGTGGGGATTGTTTTCACCACTCTTTATTTGTCTACTTTTTCTATATATTGGTTGTTTATGGAGGTGGGAACACCAAAACAAGGGTTTGACTATGGCAAGCCCTGAAACAACCCCAACATTTTTCCTTATTCATCTTGTGTGTAGGTTATTGAAGTGAGGGTTGGAGAAAGGTTTCAAGCACTCGGTTAGTTATAAGTTTATCATTAACTCTCATTTTTTTATTTTATATCATTCCCTTCTTTCTGTTTATCTATTCTGTCAAATATACCTCGAGTTTGACCATGTTAGTAGGACTTTAGCATTTATGCTCAAGGTTTTGGTTCTCTATTTTCCTTGAATGCTACTGTGTCCTTTGGACTCCAACACTTCACACTGGCATCTTGATATCATGATATATTCCTCTAGTTGAGAGCTATTCTTTTTTAGGGAAATATCTTAAAACCTTACTCTCTTGGATTCTCTGAAGTAGTCTTCCTGAATAATTATCCTTTATACAACCTTCTTTTCAATTTCTTCATTCTATAATGTTTGAGATAGTTAAGGGAAATTCACTCCTTGGGATTCTCTTGAGAATGAAGAGACTCATGAGTAGTGAATCCCCCTTCTCTTACATTTTGGTGAACCCAATGTGAAGGATGCCAAATATTTTTCTGCAATGTTTTAACTTTTATGATAATGCTTTCTCTAAGGAATATTTTGATATGTTGGACAATGGTATAGATGATTTCTTAGAAGCATTTTCTTCTACCTATAGATCTTCTGAGCAAACTTCTTCTTCACAACAATAGTACAAAAACATAAATAAATGACCAAAAAGACTACTAAAAATTGGTCACATGACCATTAGTAGTTTATTGCCAGTCATTTATAACGTGACCAAATTTATGACTAAACCAATTTTAGTTATTTATTGGTTGTTTTGATTGATCAATTTAGTAGTATATTTAGTCATTAATTTAGTCATTGATTGTTGTTAACTGCTTATTTATTTAGTCATGGTAGTCATTTATTTATTCATGGTAGTTGTTTATTTATTCATGGTAGTCATTTATTTAGTCATGTTAGTCATTTTATTTAGTCATGAATGATAGTCATTTATTTAGTCATTGTAGTCATTTATTTAGTCGTTGTAGTCATTTGTTTAGTCATAATTTAATCATTTTTTTAGTCTTGGTAGTCATTCATTTAGTCATTTATGAACTAATACTTTCATATGTGTATGTAAACTCCTATGTTTGGAAAATTTTGTTACAATAACTAGTCTAAGAAATTGCAAACCAAAAAATAATATTGTTGTGTTTGAAATATATAAAACTTTAAAGCTCTTATGTTATACTAGAAACAATCATAAAACTTCAACAAATTTTCTCAAAGAATTGAAATAGTGTTGGAAAATAATTCACTTATATTCAAATTGTATATAAAATATGTTACAAAGAACTCTATATATAGAGTTTTGAACATAAAATCTATAAAATATGTTGCGAAGAACTATATATATAGAGTTTTGAAGACAAAATCTTTCAGAGTATGCAAACTACTAATTTATTATACTTTTAAAATTTTAAAAAAATAAAACCAAAGCTAAAAATCCATGGATATGAATGCATGTATTTAGTGATGCCACTATTGCACATGGGGTGGGCTGTAAATGCATTTAAAAAGGCACTAGTTTTGTATTTTCTCCTTCCTCTATACCTATCCACAATAAAAACCTCAAAATTTGTTAATATTTTAAAAAGATTTATGAAACTTTTTAAAATATGAAAAGAAAAATCTCTACAATGAAATCCTCATGAGGAAGTTAATATACCTCCATAAGCTAAACTAGTACTAGTGAATAAACTGACAGAGCAAAAAAAACATCAGAAACTCTACCCAACTTAAGGAATTAATTTTAAATCAAAGGAAAAATCAGTGGAAATCTATTTGAACTGTAAGAAAATATTCACTACAAGTTGAAAAATCCATGCCAACTATGATAGAAAAACCAAAAAATTAGTAAGTATGAGATCTGCCCCATCATAACAATAGAAACCCAAAAAAATTATGCTACTTTTGCTAAGAGATCTTGTTCAAAAAATAGAGCATTAAAAGAGAAATATGAATGTTACCATGATGCGCATATCCCCCCTTGCACCTCCAAGAATAAATATGATCACCTCTTATGAGTTCTACTCTATCTATGGGTGACGGTGAAGCCATTAAAACTAGGGGATGAAACCTTGAAAACTGAGAATGACGTGGTCAATGAAACTTGATTGCTTTTGTGTTTTTTTGCTACTTTCCCTGTCGCTATTTATTTTGGCTCCTCCAACTCTTCCTCACTGGTATTCACCTTTCGCTTCTCTAATATGGCGAGGTGCAACCTGAAAATAAGGTTTCGACAAGGGTTTTAGAGTATGTTCATTAAAATGAAAACTATAGCCAAGATCTTAATAATGAGCACATTTAGGTTTAAACATTATGACTTCCTTTTTCCTTTCATAGTTAAAAATACAAGGCAATAAAATATGTGTAAGTTTAGGAAATGTTGAGGGTTTTATTTTTTGGTATAAATCTGCTAACAATTGCTATGTTGCACCTATAAGAAGAAACTAGATAATGGACAAAATAGAATAAAAGTAAATAAACAAATGATTATGTTTAAGGAAGGATGAGACTTCCCCACGACGTCCATCTCAAGCATGGCCCTTGTTGGGCAACACTTCATTTCATAGAAGGCACGACCCAATGGTGTGGCTACCCTTTATAGAGGGAGTGACCTCCCTCCCAATCTAGTGAAGCCATGTGAACTAGCAACCCTTGCTTAAATGCTTTCCCTCATTTCAGCCTACAACACCCACTACTGGATTTTGCTCCTCCAAAATCTTCCTCACTAGTATTCACCTTTCACTTCTCCAATTCGGAGAGCTACAACTTGGTTTCGACGAGGGTTTTAAAGTATGTTTATTAAAATGAAATTAGGGCCAAGATCTGATAAAGTGATTAGGGTTGTATTTTTTTTCCTACTAAAATTGTTTTTTTCTTGCTAAAATGGATTTCAAAATAGAATCCAAAATAAATAAACTAAAATACATAATGCTTATTGTATAATCAATATTATTGAATATATTATAATATTATATTATATTACTATATAATATTATAATATATATATTATATTATATTATATTTATAATATTATACTATCATATAATATTAAATACATTATAATATAAATATAATATTAATAATATATATAATAATATAATATAAATATTATATTACATTATTGTATAATATCATATTATATTATAATACAACCCACTCCCTGAAATAATTTTTTAATTACCCACTTTAATATCATATTGTCTAATTTTTATTTGTGTGACTAATTATTTAGTTGTGTTTTTCACCCCATGATCAAATTAGTCATTTATTTAGTCATTTATAGTTGTGTTGCAAAAAATGAGTAGAATTTAGATTATAGAATAATTCTATTTTTTAAAAATAATTAACAATATAAAGCCTGAAAGAGAAAATTTCCACATACCAAAAGAGATAATTGTTATTTCTATTTCGCATTATTAAGATGGTCAAGTATATCAACAAGCAAAGATAGAAGTGAATCAATCTTCATTTTTAGGGAAATAATTCTTTTTTTAAGGGAAAAATCTTTGTTTTCAGTAGACTGGACCATTACATTTCTACAATCCATGTAAATTGAATCTAATTGCTTCTAGAAATAACTACTTGACCTTGAGTTTTTAAGGAACTGCTTCTATAGATAATTACTTTTACAGACATTGCATTTCTACAATCCATGTAAATTGAATCTAATTGCTTCTAGAAATAACTAATTGACCTTTTGAAATGAAAGTGTCTGCAAGATAGCCCTAAAAATGCAATTGGATTGTTTAAATCATATTTTATTAGTGAAATTGACCACAATTGCTCTTTGATACATTTGACATGCTAACACAACATGAAAATCAAACTGGCTTCAAATCATAGTTAAAAACATTAATGATTCATTAACATAATGAGTAATAAAAGTTAAAGAATGCAAATATTAATTTTTTTATAAAATATGTGAAGGCCTTAAGACTGCACCGAGAGGCAATGACTTCCACACAATAGGTATTTTTGGGGTACCAAGCAACCTAGGCATCCAAATGGCCTACTTAGGTAGGGGTCCCATAAGGGGGGCTTAAGCTCTATGGATTATGATCAAATTTGAAAGAAAAAATAATAGAGTAATAGTCATTTATTTAGTCATTTTTATTTGTCTAACCAATTATTTAGTTGTGCTTTTACTCGATGACTAAATTAGTCAATTATTTAGTCATTTATACTTGTGAATTGAAAAATATTAGTAGTTCATTTAGTCATTTTTAGTCACATGACTAAAAGTTTTAGTCACATAGTCATTTATTTTCCAAATTCTACTAGTACAAACTAAGGAGTTGGTGAATGTTATTGTGGTCTCAGTGGCTTCCCCACAGCCTAAGAGACCTGGTTTTTACCTAACCTAGGCTAGCCCCTCCTAGTGATTTGTAGGATTTGTATACAAGGTTTTTAAGAGCCATAGACTCTACTTCTTATAATGTTGTTGGGAACACATATAAAACAAGAAGAAATAAGCAAACCTTGAATCAACAGCCTTCTATTCCTACACCTCAACCTACTCAAGTTCCTACTTCTTTACCACCTTCTCAACCAAGTCTTCCTTCAAATCACTTAGAAACTATAATCTTGTCGACCAACTTTGTGTTACTCCAACTAAGATCTTACTTTGGGATTTTTTGTAGACCACTTTGATTTGTCAAGGTATGATTCAAGAAGCCTTGCAAAATATCCTCTTGCCTACCTCCACTAGGCTAGCAGATGTTAATGCATTGATGGCTCATCTTCATGTAGATTCACCAAATATCACATTTTATCCATAATAAATTATGCCCTCGAATGTGCAAAAGAAAGATGACCCTCTAATGATCATAGTAAATGTTAATAGTATTGGTATTATACATACCCTCATTAACAATGGTTCAACACTCAATTTTTGTGGTATGGATCTATTACCTAAAATTAAAGTTGATTCTTCTTCTTTAGCTACTTCTCTATATATTCATGGATTTGATAATGTTGGTTGACAAGCCCTAGGCATAATAATATTGTCTTTGTGGCTAGGCCTCATTATCTTATCCACCTTAGTTTATGTGATGCCTAGCACCTTACCTTAAAATCTTCTCCTATGATTCATGCTATGGGAGTTGTGACATCTACTCTACATCACTCTCTAAAGTTTGTAACAAACAATCAAGTGGTCACGATCAAATTTGGCCCCGAAGTTGTTCACCTTTGTGAGTTGGCAACTATTGGTCAGGATTCAGTTGTTTCCACTCTTAATAATTGAATTTAGTCACTAACCTCTAATGTAATGACATGTTCCTCAATGGTAACATCCGTGGAGAATGTCCCTAAAATGAATGTCACTAAAAAGGAGCAATCTAAAGCAAAAATTCCTAAGTCTTCCCCATATACTTCTTCTAAATCAAATGCATTTCTTGCTAATGATTGTGGATCCTTAGAATTCTTTGAATTCTTCATCAGAGAAGATAAAGTGAGTCCCTTCCACCTCAATCTTCTAATAACTTCAAATAACTTTGCTAATAAATTTTATCAACCTCTTACCAAGGAGGAAAGTTATAAGCCTACCTAGGAATCCAACTATTTTCCCAATGATGAGGAAGATCAAAATTCTATTGGGGAGGTTAACCTTTGTGATTCTAATGAGAAGGATGGTTGTGTTGCAACAATGATGGTTTTTTCATTGATGTCAACAAGAGGTCTATTGACTAGTGTTGTCATTGATGTCAACTTTGGGATTAACATGTTGAGGATATTGATGAAATTGTGAAAAGAGGAAAACAGGTTGTGCATGTGTAGTTGAGATCTTCAGGAAGTGTTGTGATTACATGGAGCTATTATTTTGTTGTAGAAGTCTGAAGATAAGCTGGATTGGAGAGATGAGCTAAGATGTTGGTTCTGGAACTTGGTTTCCAAGTGCTTTTGAGAAAATTTGATAAACAGAGTAAAGTGTGTTTTGCAAACATTCATAATGAGCTCCCATATTGTGCTCTACATTCTTTCTGTGTTGATGCTATGCCTATGTGGATCTTATGGGTTATTTAAGGTTGACATAGGTTGCTATATTAAGAATTTGGGTTTGTGGATTGTTGTATAGTGTGAGATAGTTTCACTAATGTGTGAGTCAATTTTTCAATGGTGTTTTCTACTATCTAGGAGAAATGAATTTTCTTCACATTTCTCCATTAATTAGATTTAGGTTGTGTGGATTTTGGAAGTTTCTTAAAATGTTTTTATCTTTTTTGATCAAGTTTTTACTTGATCTAGTGTAGTACAGGGTACGTTTCAGTTATCAGTATGCAAAAAAAGGATATTAGTTGTCTTGAGTTAAAGTAGTTATTTATGTAAAGCTTTATTGATGTATTCAATTAATCTTAAGTAGTTCATGGATTTTTCTAGATTGATTTCAAGTAAATTATCTTGTCTGAAACTTTTGGCTTGATCTAAGGAACTATGTACTTAATGCTTATGGTGTTTTGCATGGGTGTTGGTTGACCTTATGTTTAACATTACATGTGAGGCTTGTGGAAACATGTTGAAGTATGTTGGGATCTATCTAGGTCCTAATAAAGGATTAATGTAGGTTTCCTTTTGTTCCTAACCACTACAAGAATGTTTGAGTGTTGACCTAGTTTGAATTTGAATGTATAATGGCTAGTGGTTGATAATGGAGAAAGTTTTGAGATAGAGATTAATATAAATTTGAATAGAGTTGATAGATGTGAAGAGTGATGTGAGTAAAGTGTATGTGATGTGAATTTGAGTAGAGAAATGCAAACTTCATGTTAGGGTTCTTGAAGGAAGTGAGCTAAAGGCATCCAAAATATTTCATGTGAGACTACGAAAGTGTGTGAGCAATTGTGGTGGACTCCTTGTTGTATTTAAAAGTGTTTCTTTGTGTAACATTCTTCTTCTACCTTCTTGTATACTTTATGTGGTAGTGAGCCATGGATGTGAGCCCTTTTGGACAATGTGTCTTATTCTATCTCTAAGCCTCTTTATACCAATTTTATTATTACTTATATTATGAGCTAATCCTCGCCGTGGTTTTTCCTTCATTGGGTTTTCCATGTAAATCTGGTGTTCTTATGTGTGTGGTGTTGTGATTTCAGTTTTTGTTATTGGAATTTCACGTTTAATCATCTTAATAGAATAAGGGTATATTAAATGCTTGTGGATTTGTTTACTATTGAGGGTTTTGAAGGTTTAATTTTCTAAAATTGATTCACCCCCCTCTTATTTGTCTCATTCATTTCAACAAGGTGTGGTCTCATAGACATGTTTGACACTCATTGGGGGAATGATGCTCTTTATGTGGAACCACCTCCTTCATAGGCTTTCCAAACACATTATGGCCTTAGATATAGGCTTGTTTCCAAGTATGGTTATGGGCATAAAGGTATTTGGTGTATTGAACAAGGAATTTAGGTCTTTATCCAATTTAAGCCTCACAAGCATCATTTGAGTTTGGGATGGTCTATTGAACAATCTAGACAAAAACCATGGTGGAGTGTTAACATGATTTTAGTTGAACCTCTCAACTTAGTTCATCCTGAACTAATAGAGGATAAGATAGAACTTGATGAAGATCCTCTAAATGTATTTTTCTTGGATGAAGCACTAGAAGAATTCTTAGGTGGATATTATCACTTCCCTTCTATTTGCCATAAGCAACAGTTTTCGTATCGCTTGAATAAGAAAGCATAATTTGGAGAATCTATCTTGAATGTGGATGAGGAAGCTCCTCTATCTAACGTTGATGATGGTGTCCCAATACCTCATCTTGCAGATCATAGTCCTCTCCTTAAGGGAGATACTATTGAAGTCTTCATGGAACCTAAATCCTTTGAAAAGGTGATTAAGATCGAAAAATTTATTTCTTCTAAAGAAGTTAAGGAGAACTCTGACCTCTTACATTCTCATCCTGATATCTTCACTTGGTCATATGAGGACATGCCCAATATTGATGATTCTATAGTGGTTCACAATATTTTCTTATATCCCAATGCCAATCTTGTTAAGAAAAAAATCTCAAAGATCACTCCCAAAGTTGCTTTGTTGGTTAAGACTAAGATAAAGAAGCCATTAAAAGAAAGGTTTATCCATTCAATCAACTACTCACCTTAGATTTAAAATATTGTCTCCATTAGTAAACTTGATGGCCATATTTGTATATGTGTTGAATTTCATGACCTTAGTAAGGCTTCTCTTAAAAATGATTTCTCATTAAACCTAATATCAATATGATTGTAGACTCGATTGCAAGCTATGCCTTGTTGTCCTTCATGGATGAAATCTTGGGCTATAATTAGATTTGTATTAACCCAGAAGATTAGTATAAGATAGCCTTCAGTACCACTTAGGGAAAAAAAATTTATGTGGTCATTCCATTTGGGTTAAAGAATGTAGGCATGACTTACCAACATGAAATGACCTTAATATTTCATGATTTCATTCACAAAATCCTAGAAGACTACATTGATGATATCTTGGCAAAGTCCATAACCTAGCAAGATCACATGGGAAATCTTCATCTCATCTTTGAAAGGCTTCGAATCTATAAGATGTGGCTTAATCCTCTTAAGTGTGTCTTCGGTGTGGAAGTTGGAATTTTTTGGGGATTTATAGTTTCTCATTGTGGAATTAAGTCAACATGAAAAAAATTGATGCTATTGTTAACATGCCTCCACTTAGGAACATTTCTGAATTACAAAGTTTACAAGGAAAGATTCAGGAAACTCATAGATTTATATTTCAATTGGATAATTGTACCATTCCTTTCACTTGTTTATTGAAAAGGATGTTAACTTTATATGGGATGAGGAGTGCCAAAAAGCTTTTGATTCAATAAAAACTTATCTATCCAATCCTCCTATATTAATGTCGACTATACAAGATAGACCATTTTTTATTTACCTTGCCGCATCACCATACTCTTTGGTAGCCTTGCTTGCTTAGTATGATGATGTCAGAAGAGAAATAACAGTCTATTACATTATTCATGTCCTCATTGATTATGAAACTCGTTATTCTACCATTGAGAAATAATGCCTTTCTCTCGTCTTTGCAACATAGAAGACATTATCTTCTTCATACTAAAACACATGTCATTCTGAAAAGTGATCTTATAAAGACTTTTTTTTCTAATACTAACCTTGTTCGAAGGTTAGCGAAGTGGGTAATGTTGCTTTCTGAGTTTGACATAAAGTTTGCAACTTATAAGTCAATAAAAGGTCAAGTAGTTGTCGATCAACTAGTAGAAACTCCTTCACCTCACTCCTTCCTTGGTCTGGACTTGTTCCTTGATGAAGATAATTTTGCAATTAGTCACGATCTTGTATGGGAGATGTATTTTGGTGGATCGAGATATCAAACTGGCTTTGAAGCAATTATAGTTCTAATCTCACTTGAAGGCAAGCCAATCCCTCTCTCCTTTCAACAAGAGTTTACTTTCATCAATAACATCATGAAGTATGAATCCCTTAGTGTCATCTTGCATACCACAATCGCATTAAAAATAAACCATCTCCATGTACATGGTGACTCTAAGCTCATTGTGAATTAGATTATGAGAACTTATCAAGATAAGTAGAGTAAGTTTCCTTAGTATTGAGACCTCACTTTGGCATTACTTGATTGATTCTCCTCTTTCACAATAGACAGTGTCCCTAGGAGAGAAAACTGACATGTGGATGCCATGGCAAGCGTTACCTCCCTAGTGTTAGGAATTGTATGCAAAAAGATATTAATTACATGCAAATAAAGATTAAATAGAGAAATGAAAAAAATAGAAATAATAACAACAAGAGACAATATTTAACATGGTTCACCCAATCTTGGGCTACGTCCACCAACAGAGTGTCCAATATTATTATCTAGTAAATTGAACCGATTAGAACCAGTAATCCTTTCAACTCAATACCGCTACAAATGCTACAATACAATACACAAAAAACCTAAACCCTTAGACTTTTATGAAGACTTAAGTCAAAGACAAAATTAGGTGTTTTTTATGTTGGCCAATAGAAAAATAACACCAGATGCCTTTATAAAATAATAAAAATTTGTGAGAGGTTTCAGGGAAACTGTCCCTCGACCTCTCTTGCTACCACGATAGGGAGTGCAGAAGGGGCACTGCCCCTAGATCCCATCTTGGGGATGCTACCCCTTCACCCCAATAAATGATAGGGGAGAAACTGTGCTGATAAAAGTGGGGAAAAATTAACCTCTAAGTTTGATTAGGCTCCATATATCAACAATATCCTAGTTGGAGACTAATCAGACTCCACCCCATATAACCTCCCACTTGGAGACTAATCATAACACTACTGACCTTGTAGCTCCCACTAGAAATAAGCACGGTCCTGGACCCTGCTATTTTGATTTTATTATTTTCAGTCTTGAAGACCAACTGAAGCTAAAGTGGAGTTTAACTTCTCCCTTGGAACTGCCTTTGTAAACATATCCATTGGATTGTTATTTGTATGTATATTTTCCAACCGTAATTGTCCATCATCCAACACTGACTGAATGAAGTGATACCGCAACTATATGTGTTTAGTCTTTGAATGCAAGGAAGAGTTCTTTGCAAGATGTATGGCACTCTGGCTATCTGTAAAAAAATAACTATTGGCCTATTCTTTTCCCAATTCTTCTATGAAATATTGTAGACATATCATCTCCTTGCTTGCCTCTATTGCAGCTACATACTCTGTCTTCGTGGTAGATAAAAAGACCACCTTTTGCAACCATGAGATCCAACTTACTATTGTCCCACCTATAGTAAAGACATAACCTATAGTACTCCACCTAGTATCAATATCCCTTGCCAAATTTGAGTCTACATAACCTGCTAAATTAGCATTAGAGCCCCCAAAACATTAACATTTATTGGGTGTACCTCTCAAATACCTAAGAACCCTTTTACTGCATTCCAATGCTCCAATCCGGGATTACTCATATACCTGCTTATGACTCCAACAACATGTGCAATATGTGGTCTCGTGCATACCATTTCATACATTAAACTACCCACAACTAAAGCATATGGTACCTTGGACATTTTAACTTCCTCCTTTTGTGTCTTTGGACACATTTCCTTAGTCAATTTTAAATGACTAGGCAAAGGTGTGCTAACAACTTTTGCATTCTCTATGTGGAATCTTTGCAACACCTTTTCAATATAACCAACCTAAGATAGAGTCAATTTTTTGTTCTTCCTATCTCTACAAATTCTCATACCAAGGATTTTTTTATTTCCCCCAAATCCTTCATAGAAAATGACTTTGCTAACTATTGCTTTAACTCACTTATGTGATCCATGTTAGACCCTACTACAAGCATGTCATCAACCTATAAACATAAAATAATGTAGCTATCATTATCCAACCTATTAAAATAAACACAATGGTTAGAATTACACCCATTGTAGCCTTGCTCAGCCATAAAACTATCAAATTTCAAGTACCACTGTTGAGGTGTTTTTTCAAGCCATATAAACTCTTCTTCACTCTGCACACCAATTTCTCCTTTCCTTTGACCTCAAATCATTGGGGCTGTTCCATATATATCTCCTCCTCCAAATCACCATGAAGAAAGGAAATTTTCACATCTAGCTATTCCAAATGAAAATCTTCAACAACCACAATACTTAAAATAGTACAAATAAAAGTCATCTTAACAATAGGAGAAATATGTTCTTACCTCCATCTTCCTCTTTCAGCTTGTAAACCCATTTGTTTGGTAAATCCCTTTTACTTGTAGGAAACTTCCATAATTCTCAACTCCCATTTTTTAGCAAGGAGTCCATTTCTTCTTTCATTGCATGCTCCCACTGAACCTTTGTATCCACTTGCATAGCTTTAGCATACTCTCAAGGTTCACCAACATTTGTTAAAAAAATAGAATATAAAGAGGGAGAAAATATTTCAGGAGGTCTACTTCTCCTTGAAGATCATTTAACATTGACTAGAGTGTTTGGTATTTGTTTCATTGTTGTTGCGGAGCATGAGGAACCACTAGAACATTGCTATTTGGTGTATCATCCAACACTACATAATAATTTTCTTTCTTCTCATGCTACTGCAACTAATCTTTGTACAACATTTTCTCATTGAATATGACATCCTTGCTTCTCATAATTTTTTTATTTTCAGAATCGCAAAGCCTATAACCAAATTCATCAATTCCATATCCAACTATGAATATACATTTATTTGATTTTGCATATAGCTTGGTTCTATTTTTAAAAATCTACATGTGCAAATGTTTCACAACCAAAGGTCTTGAGAAAATAATAACTCACCTTCTTACCTATCCATGCTTCCTCTAGAATAACACAACCCAACAGAGTTGAAGGACCTCTATTAATTAAATAAACAACAATATTTATAGCCTTTGCCCACATGCTTAAAGGCAACCCAACATGCAATCTCATAGTCCATGTACACTTCATTATTATTCTGTTCATGCACTCAGCCGTTCCATTTTCCTGTGGAGTCCTTGGAACCATTTTCTGCCTACGAATACCATTAGAGGAACAATAATATTCAAACTATTTGCTGCAATACTCAACACCATTATCAAATATGAGACATTTAAACTTTTTACCTACCTCATTCTCAGCCAAGCTTCTCCATTTCTTAAAAATTTCAAATACATTAAATTTCTGCCTAAGGAAATAAATCCACACCTTCCTTGTTGCATCATCAATCAAAGTGACATAGTACTGAGAGACATCAAGAGAAGATACATGAGCTGGTCCCCATACTTCCATATGAAAAAGCTCCAATTTCTCAATTTTCTTTTTTTTTCCATCCTTGAGAAAACTAACTCTCTTTTTTTCTATACATACAAATTTCACAAAAATCCATATTAACACAATTCAGACCTAGTAAACATTCTTTGAATGAAGTAATTTCATACCTTTTGCACTCATATCCCCAAGTCTATTATGCCACAGTTCTGATTCAGAATCCATAGGAACTATCTGATTTTCTATCTGTTGAACTGTAACAATTATTCCTGAATATTGAGTTTTATCTACAATAGCTAAAGTAGAAGGAACATTATGACCTATACAAAGATATAAGTTTCCTACTTTTGCACCTTTTGCTACCACTAAGACACCTTTTGTAACCTTCTAATTTTTATCACTAAATGTAACAACACAACCTTCATCATCTAGATTCCCTTCTCAAATTAAATTTATTTTTAACTTTGGAACTTCCCTTACCTCATGTAGTAACCAATGATTCTCATTTTGCAACTTAATCTTGATTCTTCCCTTTCCAACAATCTGACAAGGTTCTTTATCTCTCAAATAAACTAGTCCAAAATCCCCTTGGACATAATCAAGAAAATAACTTCTATGGGGTGTAGCATGAAATGAAGCCCCTGAATCTAACACACAAGAATCATCAGCATTATCAAGGGAAAGAATCAAAACATCCTCATCAGATTTATTACTTACCATTTTTTCCTCTTTATTTCCTTCCTTTCTGTCTCCTTTATTTTTCTAAGAACAACAATCTTTCTTCAAATGACCCAACTTACCATAGCACCAACAATCCCTCTTATCTCTAGATTGGGATCTTCTATCCTTCGATTTTCCTCGTGACTTCCCATGACTTACAAAATTGTTCCTCTCTCCTTTGTTTTGCCTCTGCTTTCTACATTCAAAACATTGTCTAATGGTCCAATTGAGTTTTTCCTATGAATTTCCTCACTCAAAATAGCACCAACATCATTGAATTTCAATGTATTCGAACCAGAAACAAAATTACTAACAACCATGACCAAGCTATTCTAGCTTTTAGTTAAATAACATAGAATGAAAAGAGCACTAACTTCTTCATCAAAGTTTACATTTACAGAAGTTAATTGACTGGTAACTATATTAAACTCGTTTAAATGATCAACAACTGACTCACCTTCTACCATTTTCATATTAAATGAATGCTTCATGAGAAATATCTTATTTGAAGCGGAAGGCTTTTCATATAACTTCGCCAGGGTTTCCATCATCTCTTTAGTTGTCTTTGTTGTTGTAATATTGAATGCCACCGATTGTACCAGGCATAAAGGAATGGCTCCCAGTTCCTTTTTGTCCAACACATTCCATTCCTCATCACTCATTATTGTTGGTTTCTTAGTTGTTCCTCCCAATGGCCTTCGTAAATCCTTCTAATAAAGATAATCCTCCATCTACATCTTCTAGAACTGATAGTTCTGCCCATTGAATTTATCTACCTTCAATTTACCCTCATCTGCCATTTCTCCCACTTAATTGTGAGACTTTCCTATAGATGATAATCAAACACAACCTGCTCTGATACCACTTATTAGGAATTGTATGCAAAAGATATCAACTAATTGCAAATAAAGATTAAACAGAGAAATAAAAAATTGAAATAATAACAAGAGACAATATTTAACGTGATTCACCCAATCTTGGGATACGTCCATGAATAGAGAGTCCAATATTATTATCCAGTAAATTGAACCGATTAGAACCAATAATCCTTGCAACTCAATACCACTACAAATGCTACAATACAATACACAGAAAACCCAAACCCTTAACCTTTTATCAAGACTTAAGTAAGTTATAAAATTAGGTGTTTTGTATGTTGGAAAATAGAAAAATAACACCTAACGACTTTATAAAATAATAAAAATCATGAGAGGTTTTGGGGGCATTGCACCTCGACCTCACCTAGTATCATGACAGGGAGCATGCAGGGGTGTTTCCCTTGACCCTATAAGGGGTGCTGCCCCTTGACCCTGGTAAATGATAGGGGGGAAACCATATCGATAAAATTGAGGAAAATTTAACCTTCGAGTCTGATTAGGCTCCATATACCAACAATCTCCCACTTGGAGACTAATCAGACTCCACCCCATATCACCTCCCACTTGGAGATTGATCATAACACTGCTGACCCTATAGCTCCCACTAGAAATAAGCACTAGGCTAGACCCTGGTATTTTAATTTTATTGTTTTCAGTCTTGAAGACCAACAGAAGCTCAAGATGAGTTTAGCCTCTCCCTTGGCACTACCTTTGTAAACATATCCACTAGATTTTCATCTATATGTATCTTCTCCAACTGTAACTATCCATCATCCAACATTGACTGAATGAATTGATATTGCAACTATATGTGTTTGGTCTTTGAATGCAAGGCAGAGTTCTTTGCAACATGTATGGCACTTTGGCTATCTATAAAAACATAACTGTTGGCCTATTGTTTGCCATATTCTTCTATGAAATATTGCAGCCATATCATCTCCTTGCTTTCCCCTATTGTAGCTACATACTCTGCCTTTGTGGTGGATAAAGCAACCAACTTTTGCAATCGTGAGATCCAACTTACTATTGTCCCACCTATAGTAAAGACATAACCTATAGTACTCCACCTGGTATCAATATCCCCTACCAAATCCGAGTCTACATAACATGCTAAATCAACATTAGAGCCCCCAAAACATAAAAATTTATTGGATGTACCTCTCAAATACCTGAGAACCAATTTTACTACATTCTAATGCTCCAATCCAAGATTACTCATATACCTGTTTATGAATCCAAATACATGTGCAATATCCTATCTCATGCATACCATGGCATACATTAAACTACCTACAGCTGAAGCATATGGTACCTTGGACATTTTATCTTCCTCCTCTTGTGTCTTTGGACACATCTCCTTAGTCAATTTCAAATGACTAGGCAATGGTGTGCTAACAGCTTTTGCATTCTCTATGTGGAATCTTTGCAAGACCTTTTCAACATAACCAACCTGCGATAGAGTCAATTTTATGTTCTTCCTATCTCTACAAATTCTCATACCAAGGATTTGTTTTGCTGCCCCCAAATCCTTCATAGCAAATGATTTTGCTAACTATTTTTTTAACTCACTCATGTGATCCATGTTAGACCTTGCTACAAGCATCTCATTATCCAACCTCTTAAAATAAACACAATGGTCATAATTACACCTATTGTAGCCTTGTTTAGCCATAAAACTATCAAATTTCAAATACCATTGTCAAGGTGCTTGTTTCAAGCCATATAAATTTTTATTTAATCTACACACCAATTTCTCCTTTCCTTTGACCTCAAATCCTTGGGATTGTTCCATATATATCTCCTCCTCCAAATCACCATGAAGAAAGGTAGTTTTCACATCTAGTTGTTCCAAATGCTAATCTTCAACAACCACAATACATAAAACAATACGAATAGAAGTCATCTTAACGACATGATAAAAAATCTCAATAAAATCAATGCCCTTTTTCTATGCAAATCCTTTTACAACTAACTTGGCTTTAAATTTTTTTATTAACTCCATCTTCCTCTTTCATCCTATAAACCCATTTGTTTGGTAAAGCCTTTTTACCTCTAGGAAACTTGCATAATTCCCAACTCTCATTTTTCAACAAGGAGTCCATTTCTTCTTTCATTGTATGCTCCCATTGAACCTTTGTATCTTAGGTTAACCAACATCTGTTAACAAAATAGAATACAAAGAGGGTGAAAATATTTTTGGAGATCTACTTATCCTTGAATATCATCTAACATTCACTAGAGTGTGAGGTATTTGTTGTTGCAGAACATGAGGAACCACTGGAACATTGTTATTTGTTGTATCATCCAACACTACATAATCATTTTATTTCTTCTCATTTTGTTGCAACTGATCTTTGTACAACACTTTCTCATTGAATATGACATCCTTGCTTCTCACAATTTTTTTATTTTCAAAATCCCAAAGCCTATAACCAAATTCATCAATGTCATATCCAACAAATATACATTTCTTTGATTTTGCATCCAAATTAGTTCTATTTTTCAGAATCTACATGTACAAATGCTTCACAACCAAAGGTCTTGATAAAAGAATAACTCACCTTCTTACCTATCCATGCTTCCTCTAGAATACCACAACCCAAGGGAGTTGAAGGACCTCTATTAATTAAATAAACAATATTATTTATAGCCTCTACCCACATGTTTAAAGGCAACCCAACATGCAATCTTATAGTCCGTGCATGCTCCATTATTTTTTTGTTCATGCACTCAACCACTCCATTTTATTGTGGAGTCCTTGGAACTATTTTCTGCCTACGAATACCATTAGAGGACCAATAATCTTCAAACTCTTTGCTGCAATACTCACCACCATTATCATATTTGAGACATTTTAACTTTTTACTTGCCTCATTCTCAACCAAGCTTCTCCATTTATTAAAAGTTTCAAATATATTAGATTTATGCCTAAGGAAATAGATCCATATATTCCTTGTTGCCTCATCAATAAAAGTCACATAGTATCAAGAGCCATTGAGAGAAGATACATGAGTTGGTCCCCATACATCCATATGCACAAGCTCCAATTTCTCCATTTTATTTTGCTTTCCATCCTTGAGAAAATTAACTCTCTTTTGTTTTCCATACAACTTTCACAGAAATCCATATTAACACATTTCAGACTTAGTAAAACATTCTTTGAATGAAGTAATTTCATACTTTTTGCACTCATATGCCCAAGTCTATTATGCCACAGTGCTAATTTAGAATCCATAGCAATTGTCTGATTTCCTTCCTGTTGAACTACAACAACTATTCATGAACATTGAGTTTTATTTACAACAAATAAAGTAGAACAAACAGTATGACCTGTACAAAGATATAAGGTGCCTACTTTCACACCTTTATCTACCACTAAGGAACCTTTTGTAACCTTCCAATTTTTATCACTAAATGTAACAACACAACCTTCATCATCTAGTTGTCATTCTAAAATTATTATTTTTTTAACTTTGGAACGTTCCTTACCTCATGTTGTAGCCAATGATTCATAATCTGCAACTTAATCTTGATTCTTCCCTTTCCAACAATCTGATATGGTTCATTATCTCCTAAATAAACCAACCCAAAATCCCCTTGGACATAATCAAGAAAATAACTTTTATGGGGCATAGCATGAAATGAAGCCCCTAAATCTAACACCCAAGAATCATCAACATTATCAAGGGAAAGAATCAAAGCATGCTCATCAGATTTATTACTTATCATATTTTCCTCTTTATGTCCTTCCTTTTTGTCTCCTTCATTATTTTTTCAAGACCATCAATCTTTCTTCAAATGACCTGATTTACCACAGTACCAACAATCCCTCTTATCTCTAGATTGGGATCTTCTATCCTTTGATTTTCCTTGTGACTTCCCATGAGTTTCAAAATTGTTTCCTCTCTCCTTTATTTTCCCCCTGCTTTCTACATTCAAAACACTGCTTGATGTGGATGTTCCACCTAAGCTTTTCCTACAGATTTCCTCACTCAAAATAACACCATCAACATCATCAAATTTCAATCTATTTGAACCAGAAATAGAATTACTAACAACCATAACCAAGTTATTCTAGATTTTAGGAAAAGAACATAGAATCAAAAGAGCCCTAACTTCATCAAAGTTTACATTTATAGAAGTTAATTGACTAGTAAATGTATTAAACTCATTTAAATGATCAACAACTGACCCATCTTCTGCTATTTTCATATTAAATAAACATTTCATGAGAAACACCTTATTCAAAGTAGAAGGCTTTTCATATAACTTTGCTAGGGTTTCCATCAACTCTTCAATTGTCTTTTTTGTCGTAATATTGAATGCCACTGATTGTGCCAGTAATAAACACATGTCTCCTAGTGCCTTTCTATCCAACAAATTTCATTCCTCATCACTCATTCCTGTCAGTTTCTTAGTTGTTCCTCCCAACGGCCTCCATAAATCCTTCTGATAAAGATAATCCTCCATCTACATCTTCCATAACTAATAGTTCTACACATTGAATTTATCTACCTTCAATTTACCCTCATCTGCCATTACTCCCACTTAACCCTGAGACTCCCACTCAATCGTGAGACTTTCCTACAGATGATAATCAAACACAACCTGCTTTGATACCACTTATTAGGAATTGTATGTTGCGGATATCAATTAAATGCAAATAAAGATTAAATAGAGAAATGAAAAACATAGAAATAATAACAAGAGACAATATTTAACATGGTTCACCCAATCTTTGGCTACATCCACGAATAGAGAATCCAATATTATTATCTAGTAAATCAAACTGATTACAATCAGTAATCCTTGCAACTCAATACCACTACAAATGCTACAATACAATACACAAAAAACCCAAACCCTTAGCCTTTTATCAAGACTTAAGTCAGTTACAAAATTAGGGCTTTTTTTATGTCGGCCAATAGAAAAATAACACCTGACACCTTTATAAAATAATAAAAAATTGTGAGAGGTTTTGGGGGCACTGCCCCTCGACCCCACTTGATACTGTGATAGGGAGTGTGCAAGGGCCACTACCCATGGACCTTGAAAGGGTCGTTGCCCCTGACCCCGTCATGGGGGCATTACCCCCAAACCCCCACAAGGGGTGTTGCCCCCTGACCCCAGTAAATGATAGGGGGGAAACTGTGCCAATAAAAGTGGGGAAAATTTAACCTCTGAGTCTGATTAGGCTCCATATACCAACAGCTAGTGCCTTCAGATAAGGATACAAAACAATACCACTTTATGGTTCATATTCTTCGCACTCCTGCTATTTCTGAGAAACCTAAATCTGATGCTCTTGTGTGTTCTCACATAGACTCACGAGAATGGTACTCTAACATCTACGACTATTTGAAGACTTGATATTTTCTCGATGATGTGACAAAGAATGACTACACTTGGATACAAAAAATTTCAATCTATTATGTTGTCTTGTCAGATGTTCTTTATCAAAAATCTTATAATAGTTACTTATTTGATGACTCACTAAAGTAGAAATACCCCTTGCCCTTAAGGAGGGAAATTCAGGTTCTAGGGGTGGACATTTTAGTGGTAAATCCCTTGTGCAAAAATTGATTCACATGGGATACTTTTGGAAAATGATGGAACAAGATTCCTTTGATTTTCTCAAGAAGTTTCTATAGTGCCATTAGTATACGGTCATGGTATAACATCTCTAGCGTGCAATAAGCATGCCACAAGTTGACCTAACATAGAAGCATCTCCTCATCATCAGATAAGCATTGATATTGGTTTTGAACAAGGTGTAGCACTCACCTGCTAGGATGCTCCCTAATCTTTGGATAGTCTTGTAAAAGTAAAAAATTCAAGTCAGGCAACTTGATGTAAAAAAATTTGAAACATGCTAAGTAGTGCCTCTGAGATGCAAGTACATTATGTAGATGTTTGTGTCATGCGATGCCATCCTAGGTCCACCATTAAAGTTGGTTGGATGCTAGCACACCTAGTGGACTCCAATGTGTAGATGAGTCCCCAGTGCACTGATCAGATGCCAATGCACGAGGATGAGACATGCACCAAATTGAGATGCCTGCATTGCAATTTTTTCTAAAATCTATCCAAAAATCTCCAAACATAAATAAAATTGAAATTTGAAGACTCAGTTGGTTCGACTCGAGACCCTTAGTGACACCCCACCCTAGCTAGTCCATTATGGGATCCTCGTACCCTCATATGTGTGAAATTTTGCTGACTTCTATCTCACAAACTTCAGCAAAACTCACATAATGAATTGTGAAAATGACCCTTATAGTGGCCCACCTAGGTATATATAGCCCCCCTAGGGCCCATTTTCACCGGTGATCGTGGTTCCTCTATTTTTCCTAATTTTAGCCCAATAGATTGGTGGAAAGCTCAGGAGGTGGCATATAGTCACCTCTTTACGATATTTTCCTTTTGAATCATTGATTTTTCTTGATCATTCTTCTTGCCTTGGTAGCTTCCTCTAAATTTTTTTGGATTGACTTAAAATTTGAGTTTTGTAGAATCCAATTTTGTGCATGCTTTCATGACAAGTGTTGTATGCTTGTTGACTTTGATTACTTGGGGCATTTTTCATACCTGGCTGCTTGACCTTTGCATCCTCTATAGTATCCTTTAGACACACAAATTTTTAAAATTTTCAAGTTTTCATATTTTGTCTCTTTTCTACTTTAGTGTGGTTGATTTTTCCTAAAATTAAGCCCACTAAAGTGGGGGAAAAATGTAATGTCAAAAAATTGCACCCTAGCGGGAGTTTCACATTTTTTGCATTTAGGCTTGCATTTATTACACCTCAGCACATTTATGATAAGAACCTCATGGGTCAAAATTTCATGATTCTAACCCCATGAAAACTAACGATGAAGTGAAAAAATTATGCCACCTCATTTCTTAAAAAATGATGAGTTGGATGCCTATGTGGTGCACGAATGTCTACACAACATACTAGAATCCTAGCAGTTTTACGAGTTTGAAATGAGTTATCTCGAAATCTTGACTCATGACACATGTCCCTATAGGAAAATTTCTAAGTGTAATGGCTCCTCCTACCCTTGCAGCAACAAAACTCCCTTTCTTGCTCTCATTTTGGGGGTTCTCTTAGATTCTTGACTTTACTCCTTCAATTTCACTCCATTCTTTGCTTCTCCTTCTTGGAATATCTCTTCTACAAGAAAAGCTCTACTGAACTAAGGTCTCTCCAATAGCCAAAGCTCTCTTTCTAGTATTCAACGATGCGTTTGTGCATTCAAGAGGGGGTTGAGGATTGTTGGTGATGCTCTTTCATTCTATTTATTTATCAATAGATTACATTTTCTACTTGTTATTACGTGGTGTGGGTTTTCCTCCTTGAGCGACGATTATTTTCACCACTCTTTATTTGTCTAATTTTTCTATCTATCTAGTTGTTCACGGAGGTGGGAACACCAAAATGCGGGTTTAACTATGGAAAGCCCCAAAATAGCACCAACATTTTTTCTCATTTTCCTTGTGTGCAAGATGTTGAAGTGAGGCTTGGAGAAAGATTTCAAGTTCTCGATCAATTGTAAGTTTATCCTTGACTCTCCTTTGTATTTTATATCATTTCATGCTTTCTATTTATCTATTTTGTTGAATAGACCTCGGGTCTAAGCACATTAGTAGGAATTTAGCATTTATGTTCAAGGTTTTGGTTATCTATTTTCCTTAGATTCTTGCATGTCCTTTGGACTCCAACGCACCACACTGACATCTTGATATCATGCTATATTCCTCTAGTCGAGATCTATTCCTTTTGAGGAAGAGATCTTAAAACCATTCTCTCTCAAATTTTGAAGCAGTCTTCTCAAATAGTTATCCTTTATATGACCTTTGCAATTTATCCATTTAGTAACACTTGAGGTAGTTAAGGGAAGTTTTCTTCATGGGATTCTCTTAAGAACTAAGAGACTCATGGGCAATGAATTCCCCATTAAGACCCCTTTTTCCAAATTTATTGCAAAAAAATAAATTGAATCCTCTATTACAAATTTTGAACTAAGGTAAAAATTTCAAATCCCCCTTCCATTTGGAAAATGATTAAAAAAAAACCTACTTTACCAAACTCATTGTAAAAGAAAACAATGAGTCATCTTTTACAAATTTTTTATCAATGGCAAAAAAAAAAATCCACCTCCCCCTATCACATTCCCTTTGCCACATTTATTGCAAAAGAAGATTTCTCTCACAAAAATAGAAAACAACCCCCTTTTTGAGAGTTTATTGCAAAAATTAGAAAAAGGCCCCCCTCCCATTGGCAAGTTTATTGAAAAAAAGAAAAAACCCTTATTCCAATGTTCATCCAGAGCATCGTAGCTAACCTGTAGCCTTTTTTTTATGTCCCCAGGCAATGTTCTTGAGATTTTATTTAATAGAGATTCCCAATAAGCTATGGAATCATTGCCATATAGCTGTGCCCCTAATACCTTTAGTGAAAGAGGCAAACCATCACAAACCTCTAAGAACTTTTCAACGAGAGATTCAAATACAAGAGGTGGAGAGGGTTGCAGGAAGGCATGCCAGCAGAATAGCTGCTCGGCATGTGACCTCTCAAGTCCTGGCATTTTATAAATGTGGCATGATTTAAGGACAACCAATTCCCGGGTGGTTAGAATAATCATACTTTGTGACCCAAGGTTGTCTTTATTTGGCAATAAAGCATTCACCTGGTCGATGTGATCCACGTCATCCAAAACGATGAGTACCCGAAGAGAGCTCAAACGATTTGCTAGAATGGCCTTGCCTTCATCTACACTGTCGAAATTCGAATGTTGGACACCGAGATCTGTTAGAAGCTTTTTCTGCTTGTCAAGCAGAGCATTTCTGGATGCTGCATCTCGCGCGTCGGAAACAAAACTGCTTTTCTCAAAGGAGGAAAAGTTCCAATTGAAGAGCTCTTTGGCTAATGTGGTTTTACCACTACCTCCCATGCCCACGATCCACGTGATCTTTACTTCGTCTTCCCTTGCAAGGGATTCGAAGCCTTGTACCAGTTCATCCAATCCAAGTGGATGTTCGGCGACCCATAAGGGAACATTTTTCATGACTTTCAATGCACTATTCACAATATTCTTCAAAACTCTGGCCTCATCCCTAAACATTTACAGCCGAGAATAAAAAATAAAATAGCACACAAAACTACTTAAATACTTCTGTTAACAGAATAGAAGTAGAACCAATGTATTGGATATAAGACTTGACTATCGAAGTAATAGAAAAAATGATACATACTTGGATGCGATTTACAACTTAAAAATCGAAAAAACAGAGAAAATAATACCTACTCATTATTTTTGACCTCGAAGCCGGAATGGAGTGAAATGTTGTGGAGTGCCTTTTTCCACTCATTGAGCTTTTCCTGGGTGTATCTTCCTTTCTTTTCATGTTCTGCAAATGCATCGGCGTACTTTCCCTTATCAGTCCATCTGAGATCAGAGGGCTCAACATGATAGAAAACGGGAATGATTGTAGCAGGAGTTTGAAGCATGAAAGCTAGCTCATCCAAACACCATTTGGATTGGGCATAGTTGGGAGAAAATATGGCAATGTGAAGAGAGGCACTAGTCATTGCTGCTTTTATTTCTGCCGATATCACATCGCCGGGCTCAATTGCTTCTACATCGAGGAAAGCTCGGAATCCCATGCCATCAAGTGTCTGGTGAATTTTGCTGGCGAAAGTGTATTTCACATCAGGTCCGCGATGGTTAATAAATATCTGCCAGGACTTCGTGGATGTAGACGCAGGGGATGGTGCGACCTGATCAAAAGCATGTTGTGGTTCAGTCTGGTTATGCGTGGCTGTAGAAGAGGAAGCCATTTCGATTATGATCTAGACTTAACACAGAGAGAAGGAAAAAGCAAGGTCGTTTAGGTTTTGGCAAATGAAGGGTTCGAATGCAAAGATAAAGGGATAAGAAACTACAACAGGGAAGTATAGAAGAATGGAGATGGAGAAGGGTGGAGGAGATTTAAGGGGAGGATAAGCATAGAAAATGGCGTGTACAAAACCGCGTGAATAGACAATGTTTATACATCTTGCAAGGAAGCTCGGTAGAAGACACAACAACCACAATTTTAAAGATACAAGCAATATTTTGTTTTCTTAGGAAAATAAATTTCTATTTGCACTTGAAACTTTCCACACTTATCGAGTACCAAACGAAATTGTTGAGTTGATATCAAAATTGTAATGTTTATTGTACTCATCGATTACAACTAAAGAAATAGAAAATTATCTTTTAAAAGAGCGTAAATTTATATTAATTATGATTTATCAATTATTATTGTCTATTATAATGGTAAAAAAATTATTTGTTTTATGTTATTTTCTGTGATTATTTTAATATTTAATGGTAAAAGAATATTTGTTTTATGTTATTTTAAGTGATTATTTTAATATTTAATTTTAAATTATGATTTTAATCAATCTGATATTTTTTTATTTTATGCTTTTATTGATTATCAAAAATAAAAGTTAATTCTTAATTCTTAGATTATTTATTTTTAAATTATTTTTAAGATTAATTATATGTTATTTTTATTGATTTAGAATTCTCAATGTTCAAATTTTATATTTAAGTAAAGGTTCAAGTGGACCTATTTTTTATTAATCATCATGTGTCAATTTTTTGTGACAACATTCAAATTATGCATCTAAGTCAAGTAAAAATATATATCAATCCTAGGTCATTTGATCATCCATACCATATATCATTCATCAAACATTAAGATCCATCTGTCATTAAAATTAGGTTCATCCACATCCCTCGAAGGGGTTGGAAGTAAGAAAAAAAAATGGATGGAAACATAAAAGGACTTAGGAGCTGAAATATAAGACTCATTCTTGATCTTTTGTGTGGCATCACATTCCCTTGCCATCACGTATTGACAATGAGTACCCTCATGTGCAAGCTGCTTCCAATGAAGATGGCGACTAGGAATAGAGGCCTGGGAAGATTTCAAGGCCTCTTGTTCAAATAATAAATTTGTATTTTTTATTATTATTGGCTGAAGGGTACTCCACAGGTGGAACAAGAGATGTTAGGACTGCAAAAAACTTTACCTCAAGTGCAGGCACTTTTCCTCTTTATTCCTTTTGGGAATCAGGAGGAGCGAGAGGAACCCTCAAGGGTTGAGATGTTAGAGCTCCACGTAAAGGACCAGTTGAATAATCTTGCTTACCCTTACCATACATTATAGGGCAAGGGATATCAAGAAGAATGAGAAGCTCAAAGAAATAGAACTTTTCCTTTGACAATGCAAGTGCCTTTCCTTTTTCTATGCTAATTACAGGCAAAGGAATAGAAGGTTCCCCTAGAGGTTGTGAGGTCTTAAAAGAATGGGGAAGTCTACTTGAGGGACTGTGCTTGACCTTAACACCCAAATAAGAAGAAGGCCCAAAGGATGAAGCACACTATTGTGTAAGAGTATACTGAAAAGGAATTATAGAAGAAGAAAGAGGTGCAACCAAATCAAATGCTAAGCCCTTGGTCTTGTACTTATTATATGATATTTATAATAAATCACTATGGGTTAGCATGGGTCCCACAGGAGTAGGCCATACATGATCAAGAGGAAAGCCCCCACATGACATAGTAGCTTTTATTAATGTCCTAAATAGTCTACATTTAGTGCCCTCATGATGAAACTTTAGACACTAGTAGAAAATGAAAGTGATAGTTTTCATGAAAACTATCTACGGAATTCCTAGTTTCATTATGAATAAATTTGATTTTGGTATTAAAATAAATGTTGTAGAAATGGGTAAGTCCCACAAGGATTAACAAAGAAATAGACCTAGAGGGGAAAGAGAAAGAGCATCATGTGTATGAATGGTGGCCTTACACTCGTCATACCTCACCCTATGTAGACTATTAACGAAGAGTGTCTCTTCTTTTATTACATTAACTCTAGTGGCAGGATCCACCATGATGCTAGTGATGACATTATTATTGACCTAAGCAGGAATGTAAAGGTGAAAGTACTATCTATGAAATGGCAAGTTATTAGGCATGAAAGATACATCAAGAATCTTAATCTTTTGACTTGGAGGGGAGATCCAAGTGATGGATACTATGTTCACAAAGTGACATCATCAAATTGGTTAGAAGAAGAAATAGTAATAAAATTAGAAGAATGAAGTGGAAAAAGGTCTATGTAAATCTTACAGTTGTTTGCTAGCCTTAGCAACATTTTTTTTGAGTTTTTCTTCCTAGTATCAAACCAGATATTACCACTATTTATGTGATCCTAAATTACCTGACTTAGGTGCACATAATGTTTGGTGTCATGCCTAGGCACTCAATGGTACTAAAGAACATAGAAGCATCATCCCAACTAGGGTAGGGCTTATTTTTGGGGAACAATCTAATCTCCAAGAGGGTGAACAAAGTATATTTTAATAATATATGAAGTACACTAAATAAGAAAGAAATAATGTTTTGAAAACCCAATTTCATTATGATTTGAGCATACTATTCTCAGTTGTATGAGGGATGGTCAACACACTAGTTATTGCCTTATTTTTATTTGACCCTCTAGAAGAAGACAACTCCAAAATTATCATAATGTGAGGATGATGTGAAAGCCCCATATTGGGCAACCATTTGTTGATAATCTTGTAGCAAAGTACACAAATGAGAAAAATAAGGACTTTCATTAATGACACTTGTGCCCTCAACATTCGCTAGAGACTTCCCATGGACATTTTTTGAATTTCATGATCAGATAAGGAATAGGGAATTTATAAAGAGATAGATTGGTAACAAGAAATAAAAATTGTTAACTTCTCAGTAGGTTGTTTCTTACAATGGACAAGATCAATGATAGTGAACTTGGAGTCAATGTTCACCTGAAACTAATGAAAGAAATGGTTCATAAGTTGATTAAGAGAAAAGATAGAATTATGAGGAAATGAGATAAATAGTTCCAATCTAGTCTCCTTAAGAGATCGTGGGAAATTTTTTTTAACAAATGATCTTGATTCAATAAGTAATTACATAAAGCAATGAAAGAATTAGCATGTATATGTGGACCTTTATTACCATTGCACTTCTCAAATTTAGGTATCTCAATCCTTTAGGGCATAAGAGCATTAAATATATTCAGAGAAAAGAGGGTTGTGATGATAATAAGAAGTAATCATGGATTATGTAGCAATGTTAGTTAGATTATCATGTTGAGATAGCATTTGACCCATGTTTTACAATAGGGTATTCAGAATGGGATTAGATGGCAGGGGTTAGCCATTGTAGTGGAATCTTGGATCATGGGAGTTTAAACTATAGAACTAAGCGAAGGAGGGATGCTATACCCAAAAACTTTATGAAACACTCTAACTTCAAGAGTACTAATAGGCAAAAACTTGGTGTTTGTATTATTGATAAGAGATATACAAGTTACAATAGGATTAACATCTACCATGTGCACAGACACCTCAGACATTAGAATGTTTAGGTAGGTGCTTGAGTAACATATGATTGAGCATCATAAGGTCAAATCAAGACTAACGTGTATAAAGGTACATGAGTCTCAACTATGTTTGTTAATGCATGAAGCAACTAGGGCCATTATAATCTGAGATGAGAAAGTATCTCAAATTACCAACAATAGGGGAAACTTGAGAAAATAGGTTATCACAATTAAGGAAATCTTCAAAGTTCTTTAGATTCTCCTCCCAAGATGGAACTTTCTCATAGGGAACCCTAAGAGTAGCCTCATAATCTATAGGAGGAGCACACCCAAGAGAAGAATTTGGTTGAGAGTTTGAAGTAGAAGATATCCCAAAGACCGACTAAGGGTCAAATGATCAAAATTACCAAAGAACGTCAAGCCATGTTCTGGTGAGACTATATCAGTATGGAGGTATGGTAGCTCTCAAGCTTCTTCTAACTACGTATCTAGAAGTTGTAGACTATGTTGTGAAGCTCATGGAAGAGTATTTACAAATATGCAGCCTTGTAAACTCCAAAAAATGAGAGAAGAAAGTACAAGAAAAAATATTTTGAAGATTCTAAATGTTGTTTTGAGAAATATTTTTAATAGACTATTTCACATCAAGCTCACCAAAATGGAAAGTATGAAAAGTAAACAATTAGTATAAAGGATAATCAAACACTTCAAGGATTCAAGTTTCAACCCTCCACTTAGGTAAGTCTTCAGGTAACTATGACCTTTAGGTTTACTTATTAATTAATTATATATGTGTTCTAACACAACCCATATATTATATGAACCCTATAGTCTTTAGAAAACAAAACTACATTTAATATAGATGTTTCCCAAACAACCTAACAAGATCTTTTCCCAGGACTAACATGCAACTATCAAATGACAAAGTGTCATACTAGTGTCACATATGAAAAAAATATAAGTTATCAAAGTAAAACTCAAAACAAATTGTATAAGGTCCTAGACATAAAAGAAAATCATCTAGTGAATATAGAGTATCTAGAATGAAAATATTAAATGGACTTAAATGAAAATGAAAAGGAAGAGTTTAGAACATCACCAAAGACATCCAATGAAATTGAAGCTCTCCAAACAATTCCTTCATTTGTACCTACACACATAAGACCAAAGAGAGGGAGTGGGTGGTTGTATAGGAGTTTGCCTCAGTTAAACCCCTATTTTGGAATTCCCACTTCCATGGACAACCTTAAAAAAGATGACATAAAAATGGACATAAAGCAATGAAAATGACAATATGCTAACAAAATAAAGATAGTATGCTCAATATAAAATCCTGAATAGTTACCTCTCTTGAGCACAAATGCAAAGTAGCTTATTGGTGCAATGAAGAAGCAACAAGAATCCTCAAGATGATAGTGACTCCTTCAAATGAAAGCAACGAAGCTTTGCAAGATATTGTTATGATTGCATCAATGGTGGAACAATGGATTTTTCTTTGAAATCTATCAATGAAAGAGAGAGAAATAGTTCTTTGAAAGATATGCATATGAGAGGGGTGGAGATTTTTGTGAATTAGAGAATAGAAAAATAGTGTTGTAGAATGCTCAAGAAGTGTGTCTCCTTCCAAAAGATCAATATCCTCTAGAAAGAAGGAGGATTCTTGGTTAAAAATTGCATGCCTGAGTGGTCCTCGATAAGAGTGCAAGTTGGTAGAGGTGTTATATTGCCAAAATATGGTGAGTGTTATCTCAATGGCTAACACAGTCGCATTGTGGGACGTGAACATGGCACACACTTATCTAAGTGAAAATTGGACATAACCATTGAACAACTAGATATGTCTTGTATTGAAATATGGTTTGAGTTGAAATTAGAATTAAAAAGTATAATTATCTTAGTTGTAACTAAAGGAGAAGACATGTGATATGAAATTGTATAGGATGCAATTTATGACATTGCACTGTCAATTTTCAAATTAAAAAAAAAAACATAATAAATATAGACAAACGAAAGAAAACAAAAATTAGAAATATGCATTTAACAAATGAAAAATACAAAAGAAATATATTCAAACTAGAAAAAACAAAGATTAAAAATATACATTTAACATAATTTTGATAGAAAATAAGAAACATTTAGAAATATATATAAAACTACATTAATTTACAACGATATATAGGTCTTGAACCAAATCTAATGGGTTACACAAAAATAAAAGCATCATTTCGATTAGCCGTAATTCAAATTCCACAATCTACATTAAAACCACCCATTTTCAACCATAGATCTAAGCATGTATACCTCATACACTTTTCCTTTACTTTCCTCACGGAATATTAAATTGAGGATTACATTAACCCGTGCAATTGATTTTAATTAATCTAAATCAATTTATGAACAATCTCAACCCAATTATGCCAAAATCAAAACCCAACACAGGATGACTCTTCACTCCGTTTCCGACAAGGCGAACTTAGCTAGATCGTTAACGTCAAAATCGACAAGTTGTAGGGCTGTATATTTTTACGTAGTCGGCACGTTGATTACATGAGGCGGTGAAGATTCTTCCTGTCTGGCATTTTGATTTTTAGTCTGCTAAAATCCAATTGAAATACGGCTGCCATGCAAGAACGTTTAGTGAACGGCAAGACTTTTAGTATCACTAAATCGAGATTTGACATTTCTTCACGTTCAGCTAAAACATAGCTGGAACGCGTCTCTATTTTGCATGGTTTTCTCACATCAGTGATGTTGATCATTTCAGCATCTCATCATTAACGTACTAATTATGGAGAACGATTATTCGACTCCATTTCGGGCTAGTAATATTTGCTGCTTCGCATTCCACATATGGTGGCCCACACGCCTCAGCTTACATTTAGCTTCATTTCTCAGAACTTTCTACCAATTTCGTGTGGAAATGAATGAAATCAAGAACTGTCTCCGTCCATATCTTTCATACTGCTCCAAAACACCTCCACTTTCCTAACTTCTTCTTTCGCGTGCGAGAATAATTGATCTTTGATTTCTATGGCTGACAAGCGTAGACTTTGGTTTGCAAGTGGCCGGCAAAAACAAAAGACTTTCGGCCATTGCACATGACTTCGTAGATTTTTACTAGGCTACCGGATAGCTTGCGAAGAGCGCTTTATATTTCTCAGTAACTGTTTATCTCTAATCAATGTGGATAAAAACGAAGGTGAGTTTAAAGGAGCATATTAATACGTGGGAATAGTGACGAAGGGACAGAAAAAAGGAGATTCTCACGTCTTAAAATTTGTTTTCAAGAAACAAGCTGAGAAATTTCACCTTGGGAAACAAACAAGAGATGTGCCACGTCTTCCACTGAGACGATTCCTTACGCAAACTTGTATGAAAGCTGCTTCACACCATTTTCTATGAATGAAGTAAAGAACTGTCTCTGTTCCAAACACCTCCCACTTTCCCCACCTCTTCTTTCGCATGCGAAAACAATTGATCTTTGATGTCTATGGCTGACAAGCGTAGACTTTGTTTTGCAAGTGGCCGGCAAAAGCAAAAGACTTTCGGCCATTGCACATGACTTCGTAGATTTTTAATAAGCTACCGGATAGCTTACAGAGACCACTTTATATTTCTCATTTTACTATTTATCTCTAATCATTGTAGATGAACATGAAGGCAAGTTTAAGGAGCATATTAATACGTGGGAATAGTGAGAAAGGGATGGAAAATTGAGTTTATCGCGTTTGAAAGTTTGTTTGGAGGAAAAAAGCTGAGAAATTTCGCCTTGGGAAATAACAAGCGATGTGCCAGGTCTTCGAGTGAGACGATTCCTTACGCAAACTTGTACGAAAGCTACTTCACACCATTTTCTAACAAATAATCTTGATGCAAGAAGTCATTTAATAAATAAATATAAACTATACCTTGGTGTGCAATGAGTACGCCAAAATAGCGTGGAATCTCAAAGTAGGAAAACAATTTGGTCCCTTTTTTTTCCATACATTTGTGCAATATATGAGGTGAATTAAATTTATTATAATTATATATATAAATATAAAATTATATTTTAGTTATATAGATAATAAATAATAAAATAACTATTATGATTATATGTGTTATTTTATAAGATATAATATCAGTATTGTAGTTATGAATATATATATTACATATAATATAGTTATTAATAATATATAACTATACTAGCAATTGTACCTTGGTGTACAATGGGTACGCCAAAGAGGTATTGAAGGGGCGAGATTGATTTAACCATCTTGTATTACTTTTAATCATCTCTTGACCATTGATTTCAATAATTAGTTTGGCATTCTCAACCATTACACTTAATTATGAATCCCATGTGGGGTGGGGGCCCTAGTTCTATTAGCTAAAGTATCCTATCATAGGCAAGAGGTCACAAGGTTTAGTCTCCCCTCATCCTCATGGTATTAGATGGTGTGTCACACAAATGTCACCAATCATGTGAAAAAAAATTACCAAGCGTATTGCAATTTATAAGGGGCTACCCGATTCCTATAGTCTAAAACAAAAAAAACTACAAGCATACTGCAATTTATAGGGGGCTACCCAAGTCCTATAATCTAAAACAAAAAAAAACTATGAATCTCATGTGAATTCACCTTTGAATCTTTTCTACACACTATGACACTATGACTCTGAATGAATCACATAGTATTTGCTAGGAAGAAATCATTCACCACCTAAACCAATCTTACCTTAGGGTTTCTCTAAGGTGGAGGATATGAACAATGTTCAACCTCAACAATAAAATATAATTGAACAAAATGATTACATGATTTTCTCTTCCAATTTTCCTTCTATAAACACTTTAGGAACTTTATGGAAATCATAATACGTTATTAAAATTATAATTTAAAATCACATTTTAATAATAATCTAAAATCCTTCAACTCAATAAAAGTAACTTTATTTTTGTTTCCCCCAAGTTTGATCATTGAGAAATTTAAAAGTTTCCCCTATCAAAATGCTAGTTGAACCTATGATGGGTGTTGAAAGGGGATTTCTTGTGGCCTATATGGTCTGTTGTAAATGGTCTCAATAGTTTTTTAAAAACAAAGACATTGCTCTTGGGGTGTTAAATGAGCAATCTAAGAACCGAGCTTGCTCTACAATAATGTGCATTGTATCGGATATTCAGTGATAATAAAGAGATTTTAACTGAAGCATAGCACTGGAGAACTTTATTAGATATGCAGCAACAGGCATCCTGCCATATATGCACGATTGAGATCATATTGAGATGTTTGAAGGTTACTATGTCCTGGTACGAGTGCAACATGGGAGTCTTGTACCAGCGTGATATTTAAATTAAAAGGGAAGAGTTTTTATGCATGACCATTTGTAAATGGAAAACAAATTGAAAATGATGTAATGACAAGTCATTTCTGTATCTGTAGCAGTAATGAAGGGTGTGCCTCCGAAGAAGACCTCTGGTCCAAAGTCTCGACAAGTGCTAATCTGTCATAAACATTGGCTACAACATGATCCAACTTACGGCCATTCAAGAACATGCTTGCTATACTAGTTCTAACCATGCTTCAAACAATATTCTAGTTAGATTAAACATATTTGACCAGAATGGTTTCTCATTCTTTTCATTCAAGCTCTCGAAGATACAAGATTCGACATTTATTTTAGAGATTTTTTTGGTATCAGATGAATGCTACTGCTTTGTCTTGGGTTTTGATTGGTCTTTAAATATGTATATCAAATGACCACAATGCTAACCTACAAGCAACCAAAGCCTCAGTTCGAGAGGCAGAGTAATTATTACATGAACTCCTTGAGCAGTTTAGCATTTTTGAACATAAGGTTGCCAATGTCTGATTAGACAATTAAAGTTTCAAAGCCTCTGCTGGATAATATCAAGAATATATATGATGAGGTGCATGCAGCCTTTGTGGAGCCCATAGAAGTGGACATTTTGAGTTACAAGGAAAAATGCCGATTGCTAAAGAAGGAGAGTTTGGTTAATATTGATTTATATACATGTCTTATCGACTTCAATGTTTGCGGAGATTGATAAAAATGGCATTGATGAGAGGATTATTCCAGCGGATTTTCTACATTTCGAATTGCAGAAACAAATATTTTATTTGGAAAACATTTTCAATGTGGTCTGTTTTCTCAAACCGTGTCTGAGAAAATAGTGAAATATTTGATTTGCTCATGGTATTGAGGTGTGTGAAAACAAAAAAGGTTACATTAAGGATAATGCATTCCTACAAGAATTCTGAGATTGAGTAACTGCACAAGGCAGTGAATGGGGTTTACACCATTGTCTAAAAAATGCATTTAAAATGATGACTATGAAGATTAAATGTCGCTATGAGCTATGGTGGAAGTGATTAAAATGTTTGATGGTTGCCATGGGCGATCAAGCTGCAGTTAGAATGCGACATGGTCAGTATGAGGCAGAGTTCAATTGGTACATTATGAATATGCTGGCATTTCCCTCCATGTTATGAGCAATGACATGCTTAATGCAATCAATTACTGTGAGATAGCAGGATACAATAAATCAGATCGAACACGTAAATAAATAAATAATAAATAATATTTCTTTATTTAATATAAAATAATTATAATCTATAATATATATTATTAATAATATTATTATATTTAAATCATATTGATAATAGATAGAATAATATAACAATAATTAGTATATTTTATTGTATATGTTATTTTATAATATATAATACCAAATTTGTAATTATGATTATACATAATATATATAAAATAATTATTTAATAACTATAATAATATAATATAATTGATATATTTGTACATATATAATTAGTAATATAACATACTATAATGTCTTAAACTTTTATAATGATTTTTTCATTTAATATATAATAACTATAATATATAATATATATTAATAAATTTTTATATTTAAATCATATAGACAATTTATATTAAAATAACTATAATTAGTAAATATTATTAAAAATTATTTTATAATATGTAATATCAAAGTTATAATTATGAATTTATATAAAATTTGTATTAATTATATATATATATTAGTTATAATAATATAATATGCTATATAAATATATATTGTAGCTAGTACTTTTCTTTTAATGCTCTCTCTTTATTTAATTCTAAACCAACCCTCCACACACTACCCACTACAACCTAGCATTTCTCATTTTGACAATCTTAAATGTGTGATACATTGGCATAATAAAAGATGTGAAGATAAGAGGAAAATATGTTGAGTGAGAATTTTTAAATGGTAAATAGTTGATTGGAAAGCGAAACAGTAAATATTTTATGGAAAAGTGATGAATGATGGTGGTTAATTTATTCATCTTACATTTATTTTCGTGATGATCTAGTCATCAATAGAGAACATAACATTTATGTGAACTTCAAATAAGGTAATTCCTTTGGCATAAATTATTTGGAAGTCGTGCCTTCATTAAATCTCATCCATTCACTTTGCCTTGGGAACCCTTTATTCAACATATACCAAGACAACCATTTTTTGTTCTTCACTGTGTTTTATTTCAAATTTGCATAAAATCAAATAAATCAATGATCACAAGTGAAAGATCTATTAAAAGAATGATATAGTGAAACAATTATAATGCAATAGGAAATCCCTCTTTTCAAATTTAAAATGAAAAAAAAAATTGTAGCATAATAAAAATATTTATATTTTACTATCTACAAAGTAATGTATTGAATGTAATTACATTCCAACTAATTTGGTTGTTAAATAATAGTCATAAAACAAAATCAACAAGTAGTTTTAAAAGGGAATAATTGTAGAAGTTGAAAAACCAACTTCACAGTCCCCAAGAATCACCTACAAGCAATCACCTATCACATGCAACAAATATTCAAAACAAAAATAAGATATTTTCTGTAAACTCTTAGAGCCAATGTGTGCAAGCAAAAATCAGCATTATGATATTGAAAGAAATTGTCTTACAAATAATGCAAAAGCCTTCAAAAAGGAAATCATGCAAAAAGCAAGACATGCACAACCCTAATCCTATTTTGAGCAAAAAGACAACTCAACAAGATAAGGATAATAATTAACCTAGGAAATGGAATATTCCTAAATAATCTTATGCTAAAGTGTAATTAAATAAATAATTACACCAACACCCCCCCATAAGTGCAACTTAGGCAGAAGAAAATTATTATGCAAAGATGAGTCCTAGCAACAAGGCCTAATCAGGTACTCATTTACAAATGCAATGCAAACTAAATCAAATGGGGTAAAGGAGAAAACCACATAGGAACAAAACTCCTCCCCAAAAAAGAATGTGAAAAGAACTAAGTGATGAAAGATGGAGGACTCCATAAGACCCCCCAAGGACACCATCCATCACAAAGATACATAAATAAATCCCCCTAGAAGAGAGGAAGAAAGAGACCATAGATCCCCCCTAGAATGAAGTAGCTCCAAAAGAAGTGAAGAAACTGCATCTCCTGAAAGAAGTGAGAGGGAAGAGGCCAAATGAAATAAATCTCTTAAGGTGAAGAAGGTGCAGCCCAAGATGTCTCCATGGAAGTAGGTGTGACCTCTAAAAATGAAGAAGTCAAAGTAGGTGAAGACTCAATAGAAACCTCTAAAGATGTATGATCAATTGAATCCTGCTGCACTTAAACAGAAGAAGCAACATGAGGTGGAGGAGATGGAATGGAAGGCTCAAGAATAGGATCCAAAGTAAGAACACCAATGTTCAAGAAGCCAAATCTCTCCTCTGAATGATGATTCACACTAGAAGTGTGAGGAACAACTGTAGAAACAAAAGCACCACCAGTAGCAAAATCAGTGAAGGAATACAACTGAGATGAGTCATCCACTATCCCAGTAGCAATAACTACTCTACTCTCCAAGTCTATGATGATAACCGAATCACCTGTGTGAACTCCACAGATCTTCCATTGCCTCCATGTGTGATCTGATAAATGGAAAGAAGGTTGTTTGTCAAGTGAGGGACACACAAGACATCCTGAAAGGAGTGGTCCCCAAAACTAATAGACCCCTTCCCTGTAACACTCATGTAAGTATTGTTTCGCATCAAAATGGGAGACATAGTGCAAGGCTCAAAGGAAGTGAATATAGACTGCGAAGATGCCATATGATGAGATGCTCCTGAATCTAGAAGCCATCTCCCTAATCCAATACCTGAAGAAGCACAAAAAGAATGTCCCTTCATATCTGATGAAGTATGTAAATTAGTTGCACTTGTGTTATGTTGCTCTAAAGAAGAATAATGAGGAGAAGAAGATGATGCAGACATCCTAGAAGGAAAATCAATCTGATGTTTCTGAAGAAGATGTTTCAACTCATCAATGTCCTTCTTGTAACAATTATGTTATGCATGTCCTTCCCTCTTGCAATATGCACATGGACCCTTCTCCTTCTTAAATGATTTCCCCTTAGAAGAGAAGGATGAATCTGAGGGCTCCTTTTATTGCTCATGAGGTTTGGAATCCTTTTGTTTTTGTTTCTTTCCTTTTCTTGTAGAAGCCTTCTGATCTACGGGCTCTTGTGATGCAATATTTTCCTTTGAAGAGGATGAAGGTTTCACCATGCCCATGCTAGCTAACTTAGCTTGCTCTCGAGTGAGAGATGAAGCAAATTCATCAAGAGATGGCATAGTGAATCTCATACCAAGTGCATCCATAGTGGCATAAAAGGTAAACACAAAAACTGAATAATATGGTCCAAGCTTAGAAAGAATGGACAATATCAACTAAGAGTCCTTTTTTTGAACACCACACTGTGACAACTGCAGTCTAAGAGACTTGAGTTTGGTGAAGAACACCTGGATGCTGTCAAAATCCCTAGGATTTAAACCAATAAGCTCATTCTCTAACTGAAACCCTCTCATAGTATCTTGCTTCCCAAACAAAGACTCTAAAGTGGTCCAGATCTCATTGGGTGTTGTGCAAGACTCAATGTGAAAAAGAAGGTTAGATGAAAGAGATAGACATAATGTACCATAAGCTTCATCACACTATTAAACCATTTTCTCCTTTTATTAGCACCTGCAGGTTCAATTTCTGTACCCATGGTTACCCTATACAACCCTTTATGTTCAAGTGAATCTCCATTTGTCTTTTCCAACCAAAATAGTTGAATGGAGTAAGGGGTACAATATTGTGTAAATCCATGATAGAAAACAATAATATATACTCTCAAATAAAAATAATATTCCTCTTTGATCTATAAAAAAAACCCTGATTGCACGTTTCCCAAGAAAATAACTCACAAAACAAAGGTTGAGTTCTGATTAAAAAATTAGATACCTGGAGAAAATTTTTCAAATATTTGGTCTGAAATCTGAGAAGAGGATGAAACCAGCTTTCCAATGCCTATTTATTTTTGAAAATCCGACACCATGGCCAAAAGTTATGATTTTTTCAAAAAACTGAATTTAGCCTGCAAGAAATGGGTTTTCTACCAAAAAAAAGTTTACTTTTGATTTAATTTTTGCAAAATATGTTCACAATGAGTGGACAAAAATAGAAACCCAAAAATATTTTTAAGCTAAAAACAAAACCCAGAAATCATTTTTAAATCCACCAAGCAGAAGATGAAAAAATAATTTTTTAAAACCTTCAGCAGGAGAAAAATGACGCGCGGTGATTTTTCTACTGTGATTTTCTCCAAATCCATACAAGATATCAAGAATCTAAAAGATTCTCAGTTCAGATTTCGACCCTAGCTACAAAACTCAAAATTGTTTCTCCTTCAACTAAGTGGAAGCTGGAGTTCTGAAGCAAAAATGAAAAACAACTTCAATCCCTTACACATAAAAATATGCTATGAGAGAATATCTTCAAAGCGCGAACAAACAACAATAGGTATGGAGCTCTGATACCATGTAGAAGTTGAAAAACCAACTTCACAGTCCCCAAGAATCACCTGCAAGCTATCACCTATCACATGCAATAGATATTCAAAACAAAAATAAGAGATGTTCTGTAAACTCTTAGAGCCAATGTGTCCAAGCAAAAATCAGCATTATGATATTGAAAGAAATTGTCTTAAAAATAATGCAAAAGCCTTCAAAAAGACAATAATGCAAAAAGAAAGACATGCACAACCCTAATCGTATTTTGAGTAAAAATATAGCTCAACAAGATAAGGATAATAATTAACCTAGGAAATGGAATATGCCTAAGTAAACTTATGCTAAAGTGTAATTAAATAAATAATTACATCAACAATAATGGATCAAAAATTCATAATAACTTTATAAATATTAAGCAACAATATTATTTAAAGAAATATTGAAGGAAATATTCAAGTAATCTAGTTTACATTAAGTAAAATGGTAATTTTAGGTTCAACGGTAGCCTTACAAACAAGTTGATATCAATTTTTCTATATATGAGAAGATGATATGAGGGACCATCAAAATTGGGACCATTTATCATTTAATTTAGAAGCTAGAGGATAATGAATACACAAAACCAATTGTAGCCTTTACAAAGTATATCTTAAAAATAAAAATTTTAAAAATTGATTTTTCACAAAAGGATACATCAAACAGTACAAATATAAAATAAATAGTTGAAAATTGAATGATAGAAGAAAAACTAATATAGAGATTTCAAAGTCCATGACATTGGTGTTCCCTGTAGCATTTGATGAAGTTGTATAGGGTCTTAGTGATTCCTAAAAGTAGGTGGCATGGTATATTTTGAGAAAACCATGGTCTATATATATGTAAGGTATGAGATTTGCTATGTTAATTAAGCATCAAGTACACTCACAATATATAACACACTCATGTCATATAATGTTTTTACATCATATAATGATCTTGCATTATATATTATTAGAACATTATAGTCATGTAATTAGAAAATAAATCAATAGAAAAAGCAAAGAGTTATGATCGAGTACACCAAATTGACCAAAACTCAAGCACATTTTAGAAATTTGACAACATTTGAAAATCAAGTCCCAATTTTTTGTATGCCACATCATAGAAAAGGTACATAGTCAATATTTTTTATCAAATATTATTTGTATTGTAATAAATTTTAATATTATAGAATACATTTCTTATTTTTATTGTTTACTAACTCCTCTAAACCCTAACTTGGAACCTCATTTAGATGAATAAATATGTGAAGATATTCCCACATCACATAAATCTTCTCCAAGACTTCTAAATCTTTTTAACGAAGCAAGATAATTTATTATAGAATTTAGAGAAATATAAATTTAAATTGCATTTAGTTTCAACATTGAAGGAATCAATAAAAAATCCCCACCTTGCATGAATTGCTTCATCAATAGAAGAAAAGATGAAGCAAGTTGACTTGCTAATAGATCAAATCCATTAATAAATAGCTCATTCAAATTGGTTTCACTAATGTATACAACAAAGTTATTTGTATGATGAAGTGAATTAAAAATAGGCCAAATCTATATTATTTTTGTACCTATCCCATGTTAGTGTAGCATTTCAACATTACATTGCTTTATAATTATTCCACTACTTGATTATAGTAATTGTGCTAGTGTCTTAGGAAATACTTATCGAGGTTATATTTTTGTAGTTGGTTAATTACAATTTATCAATTATATTTTCCTCTACATTTTTCATTCTTTTCTACCAATAATGTTGAACATAGGTTGCCATTAATATCAAAGGAGTTAACTATTGTGAAAGGAATATTTCTAGGAGATCAGTGAGAATTAAATGAAGTTTCACTATCATACCTATCGATATTGGTAATTGTACTATCATATCATTTTTTGTTGCAAATTTGTATATATTGCCAGCAATATTAATAAAAGGAGTTGAGGAGTGTCTGTGTTTTGAAAGTATGTTGTATAGAATTAGGTGTATTATGTTTCGATATCAAGGGATATGTGTAAATATTATTAATTATAATATTCTTAGAATATCATGCATTCATCTATTCACTATTATTGAAATTAATCTGGAAGTCTATCTTAGACTGTTGAAAGCCAATTTCTCATTGTAGAGTATTTTCTATAGAAATATAATTATGCTTTGTATTCTCTATTGGGTGTGAGTATTGCTCTATGGTTTAAGAGGAGAGTATTTCTACACATTTTCTATCATATTCCAATTTTTTTGGAAGATATGTCCAGGATTCAGAAATATTGAAGTGACAAAAGGCTCCCCATTCTTGTCTATCAACCAATTAGTGTTCACAAACTATTAAGTAACAAATAGTAGTGTGCAACATTCAAGATCAATGTGAGGTGTTAAGATAGGACTTGGTTAAGGTTCCTATGCAAGGACACAACATTATATTCTTTTGGTGGAAAAAAAATTAATTTAGGATCAACCTATTACATGTTCCATGTAATTTGAATTTTAGGTCCACCTTATGTCATCCTTGTTAATTATGGACCCTTGGCCAATATGGAGTATTTTTTTCTTGTATATAATCATACATTTGCATAGATGCATGATATGAAGTATCAATTTCAGAGAAGGTGTTAAGTGAATATACAAGGAGATGATTGTGTGAGCTAATATTATTCAATGTGAGTTGCATCTCAATTGTGTGTCATCATCAAAAGATCATAAGGAGAGTGGAAGATTGTCTGAAAAATGTTCATACTTTATATAAGTTGTGTGTTTAACATTGAAGGTCTACAAGCAAGTTATCATTATAATTACGTAGAACTTGTGTTCTACTTAGAGAGTTGGTTCTTAGTTAATTGTATTATATATTGGTGTCTCCAATAGGTTGATGCCTACAAATACATTTGTGGATTGGTGTCTCTAGTAGGTCGGTTCCTAATTCATATTGTAAATTCCCTTATTATATTAATTCTTTGTGAGTCTAGATTTAGACAGTAGATCCAAACAACTATTCTCAACACAGTTTTTTTCCATCTTAGTTTTCCACATATATCTCTAGTGTTCCATTGTATGGATATTTTCTCATTATTGTTGCTTGATTAGTAGTATTGAAGATTAAAGTTTCATGTTTAAATATATGTCTTGAAGTTAAAGATTTTTAAATAGATTTCATCTACTAATTCACCCCCACCTCTCAATAGATTTTGTGCCTTTCAATTGGTATCAGAGCCAAGTTCCTTTGAAGAATCTTAGCAAATTAAGGTAGATCTAGGATGGCACATTCAATGGCTCAAGAAGGATTGGCTACAAATAAGGAACCACTTTATGATGGATCCAATTATGCATTTTGGAAAGCAAGGATGGACATGCGTACTTGATGGCCCTAGGTCTTGAAATTTAGCAATCAGTTGTAGAGGGATATAAAATTCCTAAAAACCCTCCAAGAGATCAGGATGGAAAGAAGGCTTGTGAAAATAATTCCAAGGCTAGGAATGTTATTTTACATGGTTTTTCTAACTCTGAATTTGTGAAGGTCTTATAGTGTAAGACAATGAAGAAAGTATGGGATAAATTGCATACCATCTATGAAGGTGATGACAAAGTAAAACAAGCAAAACTTCAAACCCATAGATCTTAGTTTGAAAGTGTAAAAATAAAGTAGGGAGAAATCATTGCTATATTCCTACTCTAGGTTGATGAAGTTGCTAACTCTATAAGAGGCCTTCATAAAGAAATGAAGGAAAACATGATTGTGAAAAAAGTGCTAGCAGATATATTTCTAGGAGATTTGATTCTAAAGTTTCTACTATTGAAGAAGCTAAAGATATGAATGCTTTAAAAATGGTTGAATTACATGGAATCTTGACTACCTATGAGATGAGTTTTGATAGTGAAAACTCAATAAGAAAAGAGGATATATTTAGAGTATCTAAGAAGCAAGTTGATCTAGATTATGATGTTGAATTAGATCTAGAGGATACAAACTCTGACATAAATCTACAAAGAGATTTTGAAAAGTATGAAGGTAAGTTATCTTTGAAATGTTTTAATTGTGGTGGAGTAGGACATTTTACCATGGCTAAGTGTCCTTATAAGAACTCTAAAAATATTGAGAAAATGAATGAAAATAAATCATTTCAAAAAGGGAAAAAAGGTCAGAGGAAACAAAAGAGATTCTTCATTAATGAGGAAGGATACTCTACTGATGAAGAAGATGAAGATATATTTGGAGATGGAAAAGAGAAAGTTTCATTCATGGCCATGGAAACTACTAAAGATGCCACAAAGATAAATTCCATAAATGATGATGAAGAATTAGATCTGGTGGAAGAATTATTTTGTTTCAAGAAGGAGATCAAAATACCAAAGAAAATAATTGTTGAAGAAGTGAAGACCAAAGAAAATTTATCTCATAATCCAAAGAGCTTAGAAAAGATGATCATTGATATGAAGGTTTAAGAGTAACAAGAAAAGAGGTTTGAAGAAGTTTTGACTAAAAGGTTGATATCAATAGACAAGGACTATGAGAAGCTTGAAGCAAAATTGTCTTTAAGTAAAGATGTTGACAATGTAAATGATAGCTGAAGATGAAGTTTGGGAAGGGCATTAAAATATTGGAACAAATAATTGATAGTCAGATATCACCACATATCAAAATTAGTATTGGTTTTGATGAACCAAAGAACAAAGTGACAGGAGAAGAAAGTGAAGTCTACTAAGATGAATCTAGAAGAGGTTGGTTCCAAAATTTCAAAGTTTAAACAAAGTGTTGCAATTAATGATAGAAAAATGTATAATGATGGTTTCATCCAAGTTAAAGGGAAGAATATAATATTTTGGATACAAGCCTCAAGAGAACAATGGTATAATACTAGGTTCAGCCATTCTTTTTCTTGTTATTGTTTTAATTTCAATATTCTTGGTCATAAGGCCATGGGTTATAGAAGGGCTCTAGTAAGAAATAAATTTCTTAGTAGTAATGCATTTTCAACTTTGTACAATTTCAATATTATTTTCCACAAGTGCAATAATTTTAGACGTACATTGCTAAACACTACATAAGTAATTTTTTAAGTCCCCCTATTGAAAATGAGAAGAATTAGGATAGAATGTCAAAGTTTTGAATTAGATAAAGTCGAGAAGAAAATTAGAAGAGAAGAGGTCAAATAAGTACATAATTTCTTATAATGCACTACATGCTAAAAAAGAGAAAAAATTGTGGATCATAAATAGTGGATGTTCAAGCCACATGATTAGAGACAAAAGTAAGTTCATGAATTTCAAAAAATTTGATGGAGATTTCATTACTCTTAGAAACAAACCTATTTCCAAGATTACTTGCAAGGGCAGTTTGAATCTTAAAGGTGGTAGAATGAAAACTCATGGTGTTTTGTATGTTGAACTTGGATAAAACCATAATATTTTGAGTGTTAGTCAAATGTGTGACAAAGGTTACCAAATACTTTCATTTAGTGCTAAAGGTTGTGAGATCCAAAAATCTAGTACTAAAGAATTGATTGTAGAAGGAAGTAGGAAAAATAGTGATATAGATCATCTTAGTGAGCTGAATGGAAAAATATACCTTACTATACTAAGAGAAGAAAGTTTTCTCTAGCATAAAATATTGGGACACATCAACTTTGATGACATTGTGAAGATTATCACAAAAGGAATGGTCTGGGACATGCCAAAGATAAAGAAACCTTAGTCTAGAAGCTACAAATTGTGTCATGAGGGAAAATAAACAAATTATAGATATCATTATAAGAAACATTCCACATCAAAGCAATTGGATTTGATCCATATGAATCTTTGCGGACTAATGTGGATAAATATTCTAGAAGGTGATAGGTATTTAATAATGCTTATTTATGAATACACTAGGATGACTTGGATTAACTTTCTAAAAGATAAATCAAAAGAATTTGAGAAGTTTAAATAATTCAAAGAATTAGCTGAGAATGGAATCAAAAACATAATCAAGGTCCTAAGATCAGATAGAGGTGGAGAATTCACTTTTGACCAATATGATGTATTCTATGAAGAGCATGGGATCCAGAGGTAATTCTCTAATCTTAGAACTCCAAAACAAAATGGAGTTGTAGAATGGAAGAAAAAAATTATAAAGGAGATTGCAATAATAATTTTGAGTCAAAAAAATCTATCGAATATGTATTGGAGAGAAGTAGTTCAAACAGTAGTATATATATTTTGAATAGAGTTTTGATTAGACCTAAGTATGTTAAAACACCATATGAGCTATGTAGAGGAATATTAATTCAATCAAACATCTCATGATATTTGTGAGTAAATGCTACATCAAAAGGGATGAAGAAAATTTGGGAATGTTTGATTCTAAATCTAATGAAGGTATTTCTCTGTGGTACTCCATGACAAGTGAAGCATATAGATGTTACAACAAAAAGGTTGAAGATGTTCTTGGAAAGTGAAAATGTGAGAGTTGATGAAACAATTTAGTCTACTAATATTCCAAAAGTGGAAGATGATGAAGATCTAATTAGAAGAAATGATGAAGAAATAGAATCTCTAACTCTAAGAACACTATTACAAAGACTCTTGAAAGTTATGCGTAGAAAAATAAATTTGAAGATGGATATGTGTAGGATCATGATGAGCCAAAAAGTTATGATATGATGGGTATGTGTAGGGTATGAGGCTGATGAATTTTTTTTCACCCAAAATTGATGAAATGAAAAGGATTTTTAAAAGATATTATTAGCTTTCCACCAATATAAATTATGCTTTACTTTGAATTTAATAAATAATTATTATTTATTTTCTATTTGAATTACGACTAAAGTCCTGATTGATAGGTTGATTGAAAAAAGTCTATAGCTTTCAAATAGTATCACATTTTTTGAATTCAAAAAATGTCACATTATATGCTTCACCTACTATAAGATAAAAAAAAAAATTGAATTTCATGAAGTTTTGACCAAGTTAAGGTGGTCAGACATATGAGTGTTTATATTTTTTAAAAGTTGTAATAAAAAAATCATAATTAATTATTTACTTGGAAAAAAATTACAAAGAAATATGCATCACATCCACACATGAGTCCTCTACTTATATATAAAATATTATAGAAAAATATTATCATTTTATTGTGGTTAGGGTGGTCAGATAGACACCTACTTATTTTTTCCCTGAAATTTAAGTACTACTGCATTGAAATTTCAAATTTTCACCAAATAGATTTAAGAAAAAAAAATTAACCAAGTAGTTTAGAAATTACATTCAATTTGCTACACATTCTATTCTTACATATTTTTTGAATAATATAGATAACTTATTCAAATTTTTATGTCAAGTTGCCTAACTCTGATTTTTCTGAATTTTTCGCCACTTAAGGGCCTATTTTTTTCATGAAAATTATGCACATACCCAGATTAGATTATAGGAGATAAGAATAGTAGAGTTCAAACCCACAAAAAAAATTGAGAGAGAAAATTAACAATTTCATTTCACCTTATTATCAAAGATTGAACCTACTTCTTATAAAGAGGAAAGAAAAGATAAATGATAGGTATATCCTATGGAGGAAGTGGGTAAACCCACAAAAGTGGTTTACAATTCAAATGAGGAAGGAAAACTAACAAAAAATGACTCCTTGCAAAAAAAATTCATTCTTGGGGTTCACGAACTCAATGGTTTGTACAAACCAAAAGAGGGTTTTCTCAAACCTAGGTTCAACTGAACCAATTAAATGCATCCCGCCAAAAAAGCACATGAAAACCCTTTTTTGAAAGGGGGTTCACTCGAACTCCCCTAGTTTGAGAGAAACCCCCTTTTCCCTGATCCTACTCTCTGCCACCAATTTTTTTTAAAAAAAAATTCCTTCAAGCTCGGGTTGAGGATGAAAATAGAGGAGACTTCACGAACCCAACTAGAATTAGGTAGTCCTTGAAATGAGCTATCCAATGACTATAATTTTAATATGTTTTAGTTTTATTATCTATTTTTTTTAGTTTTATTAAACATAGGTTTTTTAGCAAAAATGAAGCTCTCTGTTTTGCACATGTTGAAAAAGAAAAAGTAATAAAAAAAATTAAAATATGAGTGCACCAGATATTGAAGTCCTTGATCCAACAAAAAGAAAAAAATTAATTTCTATACATAGAAAAAAAGTTACGCATTATACGGTCGTGCTATGCCTGAATTGTAATTGGGTTGACTTCAAAACTTGATTAAAGAAAAAATATTCAATAAAAACTATCTAACCAAGTGGAAGCACTAGATATCAGAGTTACAAATCTAAATTTGAAATAATTAGAATTTTATCCTTCATGGAAAAAAAGTTGTGTTATACGGTGAGCGTCACTTTTTAAAAATGTTGTTTTCTAAGAAGAACTAGTTTTTGAGGCAGATGGAAAAAAAGTGTAATCTGATTCCATAAAAAATAAAAAAAAATATTTAGAATCTACAGACAAAATGTCACGAAACTATAGTTTGCATAATCTTCAAATTCATCATGGTTTAGCTACTATAGGAGTTTGAAAGTGAAGATTTAGTTAAAAAAAATATTTTATCATCTAGTTTGGCCAAAAATTGTAAACCACTATTGTGGGATCACCCAAGAGTTATCACAGATAAAGAAAAATGAAATGTGGGAATTAGTTCCAAGACCTAAAGGAAATAATATAATTCGTACTAAGTGAGCCCTTAGAAACAAGCTAAATGAAGATGGAGTGGTGATTTAAAACAAGGCTAGACTTGTGTGTAAAGGATATACTTATGTTGAAGGAATTGGCTTTGAGGAGAAATTTTTTCTAGTAGCAATATTGGAAGCTATCAAATGTGTTTGGCTCTTTTAGCGTTTAATAAATGTGAAGTCTACTTTTTGGAATGGGTAGTTAGAAGAAGTTTACATTGAGAAACTAGACGGATTTCAATGCTCAAATAATATAGGTTTTGTGTGCATATTAAATAAATCTCTTTATGGACTTGGAAAAGCTCCTAGAGTGTGGCATTCTAGATTGGAAAAGTATCTGGAACAATAAGGGTTATAGAGAGGTAGGGTAGATAGCAATTTGTACATAAAAACAAAAAGTGATAAGTTGTTTATTATTTTTGTCTATGTTGATGCCATTATCTTTGGAGAAAATAGTGATGACATACACAAGGAGTTTCATAATGCAATTCCAAGTGAGTTTGAAATTTCAATGCTTGGTGAATTTTCTTCCTTCCTTGGTATACAAAATTATTAGTTAGATAAAGGAATATTCATTTCTCAGAACATGTACATAAAGGAAATGTTAAGCAAGTTCAAGATGGATGAGTGAAAATTGGTAGGCACACCTATGGTTACTAAATTCAAGCTAAGTAAGGATGATGAATATTTTTCAACATACCAGACCTTGCATAGATCTGTAATTAGAAGTTAGTTGTATGTAATTGCATCAAGACTAGATATAATGTAGATAGTTGGAATGGTAGCTAGAGATTTCAGCTAGCAACTAAAGAAACTCATGTCAAAGTTTTCAAAATAATATTTAGGTATTTGAAGGCTACAATGGATTTTGTCTTGTGGTATACTAATAGTGAAAAATTCAATCTGACTACATACATAGATGCATATTAGGAAGGAAACATAGATGACCAAAAGAGCACAAGTAGTGGAGATTTCTTTCTTGGTGACAACCTTTTATCATTTTTTTTATAAAAAAAATTTCTAAAGGTGCAATGCACCCATATTATTAGGGGTAAACGCTTTTGACTGGAGCTATGAACTAGATACAAGAAACCACAAGAAACAACCAAACCTATGAGCACATTGGCCCAGCGAGGGTTTGAACCCTAGTGGATGTCACCACAACCAAGCAACTTGACCACCAAACCATGCCCTTATCGGAAACAACCTTTTATCATAATTGAGAAAGAAATACTCTATTTTTTATGTATTGCATAAGCAAAATGCATTGTAGTAGCTTCATATTGAACTCAAGTTCTATGGATGAAATAAAACTTGTAAGAAATGAAGATTGAGTTTGATGAATCTATTTTCATTATTTTTGATAATATGCATGCTATAAAAATCTCAAAGGATTTAGTAATGCATTCAAGGACAAGTCTTATTGCAATAAAGTATCATTTTTAAAGGGAGAATGTTGTAAAAAAAGGAGATGAAGTTGGAGTATGTCAAATCTAAAGAGAAAGTAGTAGATATTTTCACAAAGCTACTTCCTAAGGAGAATTTTGAGTTTCTAGAGAGGAAACTAGGAGTTGTTGCTCGCTCCTCTTGAATCAAGAGGAATTACAATTTGAGGGGGAGCTTGATCTCCTTACTACAAGAAGCCTTGGTGGTCTTGTGGAATATTTTCAAAATTAGTGTGACATAGACTCAGGGGGAGTCTATTTGGAAAAAAAGTTTCAAGATTATGCATAGTGCTAGAAATGAAAAGGGGTGGTGTTGAAATTTTCCATTAATGTCAAATGGGGAGAAGTAGAACTCAAAATACTATATCCTTTAAGGGGAGAAATGGAAACTTGGTAAGGAGAAGACACATATTTATCTCCATGAGTGGTCAATATTTTATTGTTTCTCATCAATGACAAAGGGGGAGATTGTTGAACATAGGTTTTCATTAATGTTAAAGGAGTTCAATGCTATCAAAGGAATCCTTTTAGGAGATCAGTGAGAATTAAATGAACTTTTACTATCATACCTATATGTGTTGGTAATTATATTAACATATCATTTTGAGTTGCAAAAGTTTATATTGATAGCTATATTGATAAAAGAAGTTGAGGAGTGTCTATTTTATAGAAGTATGTTGTGTAGAATCAAGTTTATCATCCTTGGATATTAGGAGATATGTGTGAATCATATTGACTATAATATTCTTGCAATATCATGCATTCATCTATTCACTATGTTAGAAGTAATTTGAAAGTTTGTACCAAAATGTTGAAAGCCAATTTCTAAGTGGATATTGCTTTCGCTAGCAATATATTTATGCTATGTATTCTCTGTTGATTTTGAGTCTTGGTCTATAGTTTAAGAGGAGAGTATCTATACACGTGTGAAATGAAGAAAAATGGGGGCTTTCTTTCACTTCTAGGATTTTGGACCTAAAAAGAAAAAGACCAATTTTCCAACCTTTCACTCAAGAACAATCCCTTGAGATTTCAATGCAAAGGAGATTGACATCTAGAAAAGGGAAGGTTCTAGGGATTAAATGATGTATAATGATGGGATCACCACCAAGTGTAAACTTGGAAAAGACAAAGAATTGGAAAACACACTGTGATATGCAAAATGACCTAGAAATGCAAATGAAACAAATAAAAAGATATAAAATTGAAAGTGTGCACCTAGAAACCTACTAGGGATGGAATGGAGCTCTGAAATACTAAAAAATGTTGATTTTTAAGCTTAGTGGGACTCATTCGCCATTCTGGGTGAATCAACGCCAAATCTGGGTCTCTACACAAGATCAAGTTTTGGCCAAATGGGTACCAAATCTACAAAGATTCTAAAAAATACCTACAATTGGAATCATTCTCCACTATTGGTGAATGAGTCTAGTTTGGATTTTTTGGCAATTCAAAGTATGGATCTTCTCTTCTTGGTTTGTTCAATTTGTACCTCCAACTGTCTAGATCTGAAACACTAATTTTTGGGGCTGTAAGTGACATTTTGTGAATATTTTGACCTTGCAAGTAGGGATATGACTCCAAAAAAATTCAAACCTATTCTTCAATCATCTCTAAGCTTTCAAAGCACTTAGATCTACAATCACACAAGGAAAGAGAACAAAAGTGTTGATTGTAAGGGAATGGGGGTTTTCCTTGGTCAAACCCCTTCTAGGTAGGTAAAACAAATGATGATATAAGATGATGAGTCATGAACATGAATTAATGTAGTTAAAACCTTTCCATGATGATGGATATTGAATTGTTTCAATAATTGATGAAGTATCTTCCTCCTAAATTCCTTATAAATGATCTTGTAAACTATTTTGATGACCTTGTGAAGACTTGGAATGCTTAACTCTTGCTTTCTTACCTTGATGGCATGAAGGTATGATACTTACTTGGATGAAATAAGGATTTGAAAGCTCTCTTATATAGGAAATCCACTCACATGACCGTTAATTTGACCCCCAAGGTCGGCATTGAAGAAATTTAAACTTAAAACCCAATTTTTCCCACTCAAACCTCAAAAATAGCTCAAATGGGACTCATTTTCCATCCTAGGAAAATGAGTCCCACTTGGATGGGACTCATTTTACCAAGGTGGTGAATGGGTCCCATGAGGGATATCTTGCCAGTTAGGATGTCAGGGAGTGAAGAATTTTAGTTTTTGTGTTAATTTTGTGGGTTTTTTTTTTTTAAAATCAAAATATTTCTTGGGATGCACAATATGGGGTCATAGGGGCTTATTAATGATGATATAAAGGTCATAAATGTAAGAGGGCCCAAAATACAATGTAAATCATAAATAAGTACACTTTACAACACTAAATTAAAGAAAAATTAGGCCTATTTAGCTTAAAAGGGCCCTAAATCCCATGTGAATGTGTAGAACACACTACAACACTAGATTATGTCCACTTGATTTACAAGCCTCCAAAATTTAATGTGAAGCTATGAACAAATTCATTTTACAACATTAAATTAGGATAGAGTTAAGTGAATTTAGCTTACAAAGGGCCTAGGACCTAATGTGGATGTGTAAAACACCTCACAACACTAGATCAGGGTGACATTAAGTCCAATTTATCATTAATTATTCCCATATCAAGAAAGGTACACATTTTTCTACACTACATTTAGCCCCCGTTTTAGTGAGAATATGAACTTGGTTGAAACTAACACTAAAGTATACATTCAAGAGAGGTCTAAGCATACCAATGCGGATGGTCTAGGATAACAAAGATCAAGGAGGTAATCGAGCCCCTAGGATCCAAGATCCTAAGTCAAACCAACATATGCACGAAAGGATACACACAAGGTGAATGGTATGCAACAACACAAGATATGTGATCATGCAATGACAATAACTAGAAGGAAGAGAAGTTAAAATGAGAAAAAAAAAGGTGGATCAAGCTTCAACTATTTTTCCAACATGTTATGGATCAGACCTAGGTTGTTTGTCCAAAAACATGCATACTCACTCTGAGGTGATGAAACTCTTGGTTGTCCACTAGGTGAGAAGTCCTAAAAGGTGAGAAACATACACTTACGGTTGGTATGCACTCACACATATATGAGTGCTATGGGGAAAGTCATGCCACGGTTGGGATTCTCACTTAGACCATACCAAAGTTATACCTCTTGATAACTTTAATAAGGTGGGTATGTGTAGGATCATCATGGAAAAAATAGGCACTTAAGTGGCAAAATTTTTAGAAAAATCAGAGTTAGGCAACTTGACATAAAAATTTGAATAAGTTATCTATATTATTTCAAAAGTATGTAAGAATAGAATATATTTAAAATTGAATATAGTTTCTAAACTACTAGGTTTTTTAAAAAAAATCTATTTGGTGAAAATTTGAAATTTCGCTGCAATAGTACTTAAATTTTAGGAAAATAATAAGTAGGTGTCTGTTTGACCACCCTAACCACAATAAAATTATAATATTTTTTATAATATTTTAGACATAAGTAGAGGACTCATATCTAAATGTGATGCATATTTTTTTGTAATTTTTTTCCAAGTAAATAATTAATTATGAATTTTTTATTGAAACTTTTAAAAAATATAAGAACTCGTATGTCTGACCACCTTATCTTGGTCAAAACTGGATGAAGTTCATTTTTTTAAAATCCTATAGTGTGCGAACATAGAATGTGATGAATGTTTTCGATTCAAAAAATGTGATATCATTTGAAAGATATAGATGTTTTTCAATCAACCTATCAACCAACACTTTAGTTGTAATTCAAATAGAAAATGAATAATAATTATTTATTAAATTCAAAATAAAGCATAATTTATATTGGTGGAAAGCTGAGAATCTCCTTTAAAAACCCTTTTTATTTCATCAATTACGGGTTAAAAGAAGTGGTAAGCCACATACCCTACAAATACCCATCATATTGCCACTTTTTGGACCATCATGATCCTACAGATACCCAGGTGCCACACAAAAATGATATTCAAGCTCCATGAGGAAAGAAAACCTTTGTATGCTTGAAACTCATAGACATTGTAAATGCAAAATAGTGTAAGATTTGTTCAAATATATTTTTTATTAGTTTCTCCAATGTCTCTTCTTAGGGAACATCATGCCTAATGTTTCCAAGAGAGGACAAGTCAAAGAAATATCATGCTCTTGTAGGAAATCAAGCCCAATGACACAACTAAGAAAAGGACACATCAATAGAAGAAATAAATCATGCAATGAAACATGATGAGTGTTGATGCATGCCTCCACTTTAAAGTGGTTGCTAAAACCATTATTGTGAGAAATTTATTTAAAGTAGAAGAAGACATGAGAGCTTATTTAGAAAGCCTTATGCCAAGTCATATGTTTCTGATAAGCTATATCATGAATAAGGCAGTATGTCACATGTGAGCCAGCTTAAAACATGCCGTCCACATCCCAAGCTTTCTCTTATATGTTCATGGAAGGTGATCAACTAGTCGCAAGAGTAAAAAAACAAGTGACATACAAGGATAAGGATATCTAACCCTTTCCCCCACTTAGTGTAGGACAAGGATGAGCCCAAATAGGAAATTAGTAAGTATCAATTAGAGGAATTAGGTGCTTCAACACAAGGAAGAGCACCACACTCCTTTAGATGTTGAATTTTGTTGCTTAAATCCTTACATTCATTGGTAGCATGACCATGAACTCTATGATATGCATAGAATGATGTCTTGTAATAAAATTTCTTTCATGTTCTTGGAGGGAGAGATATCAAGTGATCTTGGAGGAGTCTCGATAGGATACTCTCTTGATTAATGGAAGATGTTCATTTATTATATGACAAAGATATATCTTGATTAGTACAAGATGTGGGTATGTGTAGGATCATCATGGAAAAAGTAGGCCCTTAAGTGGCAAAAAAATTAGAAAAATCAGAGTTAGGAAACTTGATGTAAAATTTTGAATAAGTTATCAATATTATTTCAAAAAAATGTAAGAGTAGACTCTATAGAAAATTGAATTTAGCTTCCAAACTACTAGGTTTTTTTTTTCTTTCTTTTAAATCTATTTGGTGAAAATTTGAAATTTCAATGTAGTAGTACTTAAATCTTAAGGAAAAAATAAGAAGTAGGTGTATGTCTGACCACCCTAACCACAATAAAGTGATAATATTTTTTTATAATATTTTAGATATAATTAGAGGACACATGACCCAATGTGATGCATATTTTTTGTATTTTTTTTCTAAGTAAATAATTAATTATGAATTTTTTGTTACAACTTTTAAAAAATATAAAAAACTTGCGTGTCTGACCACCTTAACTTGGTCAAAAATTCATGAAATTCAATTTTTAATTTTTTAATCCTATATTATGTGAAGCATAGAATGTGACACATGTTTTGGATTCAAAAAATGTGATACTTTCTAAAAGCTATAGATGTTTTTCAATTAGTCTATCAATCAGGAATTTAGTTATAATTTGAATAGAAAATGAATAATAATTACTTATTAAATTTGAAGTAAACCATAATTTATATTGGTGGAAAGCTGAGAATCTCCTTTAAAAACCCTTTTCATTTCATTAATTTTGGGTAAAAAAAAAGTCGTCAGCCACATACCCATCATATTGTCACTTTTTGGCCCATCATGATCTTGCACATACCCATGTCATACCTACATAATCCTCCTTAGGTTGCAAGATTTTGTTCTCTCCTTTACATTAGGGTGTAAAATCTAATGAATTTAAATCATTAGTGTTTTGCGAGATGACATTGAGATTGAGTGAATATTTCTTTGTTTTTTCCCATCTCTTTCAAGTAATCTTTTCTAATAGGGCTGATATTAAGTGAAGGCTTATTTGGTGTGTTAATTTTTATGAAAGGACAATAACCAATACCGTGAGTTGTTTCTTGCATGTTAGGTTCTATAGGGACATGGATACCTTGTTCTTTAGCACCACATCCTTTTCTACTATAGCCAATTTGTTTCATCATTTCATAACCTTTTCCATAAAGATTCATCTCTTTTGGATTCAAAGGTTGTTCATGATTAAGTTTGTCAAAGTTTTTTTGTGTAATTTTCTTTTTATTCTAAAGTGGTTGAGGTTGATGCTTTTGAAGGGTCTTCTGATTTTTGTGTTGACATTATCGCTTTTTCTTTTTCATGCTTCTTTATTATGATCTCTGGTTGCCCATCAAAGCTAGGTGTGAAATCCAAGGAACCATAATCATCATCCAATAGCTTCATGACTTCCTTGATATGTTTTTCTTTATCTTTTTGTTGCATGAGTTCCACTTGTGTATTTAGTGTCAATGTTGCTAAAGGATTTTATTTTCATTTCTCAAGTTGTAAGACATTATTAGGCTCAAGATAAGCGTCAAGTGTGTACACTTTGTTGTTGTCGATATACTTCATTTTACGATGAAGAGTGGAAAGCACACCATTCATTTCATGAATCCATGGTCTTCCAAAAAGGAGATTACATGAAAGATCATGAGGAATAACATGGATCGGTGTTTCCAATGTGGCCATTCTAGCTGTAATAGGTAAAGTGATCACACTGAGTGGTTTTTGTTCTACATTGTCAAATCCACAGATTGAAAAGGAGTAAAGTAATTTTTTTGATTTATTCACACCAAGCCTATCCAAAAGGGTTATGCTACACATAGTAAGGGCTGAGCCATTTTCAACAAGGGCTCTCTTTATCCCTTTTCTTTTTTATTGGGCTATGATCATGAAAGCATCATTTTTTTTGCACTTCCAAAGAGGCCCGAGTTCACTTTGGTGGAAAATAATTTCAGCTTTTATTCCTTGGATCAGTGCTGCTATGTCATTTTCTTGTGCATTAGAAGGGATAGGAACTTGTTGTAAGGTGGTTTGAAGCATAGTGTGATAATTAGGTGAATTATGAACTAGGTCCCAAACGGATATTTTTGCAAGAGTATTCTTAAGTTGTTCAACAAGATCATACTCCTTTCCATGAGAAGGACTTGGTAAGATAGGGTTCAGTAGGATATGATTAGGTAATGGGAGGGATTTTGAAGGTGTTTGTCTTGGTTGCAAATTGATCCTAGTGTTATATGTATGAGCAACAATATTATGACTTGGCTGCTACGACAAATTATTCTTAGGTGGGTAAAGGATAAGTTCATGTTTATTTTGAGTTTGAGGTTTGTGTGAAGGTGGGTAAAGGATGAGTTTAGGGTTTTTTTGAGTTTTTTCTTATGTGATGGGTAAATAATTATAGGATTCTTAGGATGTCCCATAGGGTATGTAGGAGGTCCAACAGTCAAGGGGTATCTAATGGAAACTTGTGCATTCATAACCTTAGCGG
>VDFB02270651.1:305473624-305514620 GCA_007258455.2 Sequoia sempervirens | reverse complement strand
TATGATTTTTTCAAAAAACTGAATTTAGCCTACAAGAAATGGGTTTTCTAGCAAAAAAAAGTTTACTTATGATTTAATTTCTGCAAAATCTGTTCACAATGAGTGGACAAAAACATAAACCCATAAATATTTTTAAGCTAAAAACAAAACCCAGAAATCATTTTTTAATCTAGCAAGCAAAAAATGAAAAAATCATTTTTTAAAACCTTTAGCCAGGAGAAAAATGACGCGCGCCAATTTTTCTACTGCGATTTTCTCCAAATCCATACAAGATATCAAGAATCTAAAAGATACTCAGTTCAGATTTTGACCCTGGCTACAAAACCCAAAATTGTTTCTCCTTCAACTGAGTGGAAGCTGGAGTTCTGAAGCAAAAATGAAAAACGGCTTCAATCCCTTACACATAAAAAATATGCTATGAGAGAATATCTTCAAAGCGCTAATAGACAGCAATAGGTATGGAGCTCTGATACCATGTAGAAGTTGAAAAACCAACTTCACAGTCCCCAAGAATCACCCGCAAGCAATCACTTATCACATGCAACAGATATTCAAAACAAAAATAAGAGATGTTATGTAAACTCTTAGAGCCAATGTGTGCAAGAAAAAATCAGCACTGTGTCCAAGCAAAAATCAGCATTATGATATTGAAAGAAATTGTCTTAAAAATAATGCAAAAGCCTTCAAAAAGACAATAATGCAAAAAGAAAGACATGCACAACCCTAATCGTATTTTGAGTAAAAATATAGCTCAACAAGATAAGGATAATAATTAACCTAGGAAATGGAATATGCCTAAGTAAACTTATGCTAAAGTGTAATTAAATAAATAATTACATCAACAATAATGGATCAAAAATTCATAATAACTTTATAAATATTAAGCAACAAAATTATTTAAAGAAATATTGAAGGGATTATTCAAGTAATCTAGTTTACATTAAGTAAAATGGTAATTTTAGGTTCAACGGTAGCCTTACAAACAAGTTGATATCATTTTTTCTATATATGAGAAGATGATATGAGGGACCATCAAAATTGGGACCATTTATCATTTAATTTAGAAGCTAGAGGATAATGAATACACAAAACCAATTGTAGCCTTTACAAAGTATATCTTAAAAATAAAAAAATTTAAAAATTGATTTTTCACAAAAGGATACATCAAACAGTACAAATATAAAATAAATATTGAAAATTGAATGATAGAAGAAAAACTAATATAGAGATTTCAAAGTCCATGACATTGGTGTTCCTTGTAGCATTTGATGAAGTTGTATAGGGTCTTAGTGATTCCTAAAAGTAGGTGGCATGGTATATTTTGAGAAAACCATGGTCTATATATATGTAAGGTATGAGATTTGCTATGTTAATTAAGCATCAAGTACACTCGCAATATATAACACACTCATGTCATATAATGTTTTTACATTATATAATGATCTTGCATTATATATTATGAGAACATTATAGTCATGTAATGAGAAAATAAATCAATAGACAAAGCAAAGAGTTATGATCGAGTACACCAAATTGACCAAAACTCAAGCACATTTTAGAAATTTGATAACATTTGAAAATCAAGTCCCAATTTTTTGTATGCCACATCATAGAAAAGGTACATAGTCAATATTTTTTATCAAATATTATTTGTATTGTAATAAATTTTAATATTTTAGAATACATTTCTTATTTTTATTGTTTACTAACTCCTCTAAACCCTAACTTGGAACCTCATTTAGATGAATAAATATGTGAAGAGATTCCCACATCACATAAATCTTCTCCAAGACTTCTAATTTTTTTTAACAAAGCAAGATAATTTATTATAGAATTTAGAGAAATATAAATTTAAATTGCATTTAGTTTCAACATTGAAGGAATCAATAAAAAATCCCCACCTTGCATGAATTGCTTCATCAATAGAAGAAAAGATGAAGCAAGTTGAATTGCTAATAGATCAAATCCATTAATAAATAACTCATTCAAATTGGTTTCACTAATGTATACAACAAAGTTATTTGTATGATGAAGTGAATTAAAAATAGGCCAAATCTATATTATTTTTGTACCTATCCCATGTTAGTGTAGCATTTCAACATTACATTGCTTTATAATTATTCCACTACTTGATTATAGTAATTGTGCTAGTGTCTTAGGAAATACTTATCAAGGTTATAGTTTTGTAGTTGGTTAATTACAATTTATCAATTATATTTTCCTCTACATTTTTCATTCTTTTGTACCAATAATGTTGAACATAGGTTGCCATTAATATCAAAGGAGTTAACTATTGTGAAAGGAATCTTTCTAGGAGATCAGTGAGAATTAAATGAAGTTTCACTATCATACCTATCTATATTGGTAATTGTACTATCATATCATTTTTTGTTGCAAATTTGTATATATTGCTAGCAATATTAATAAAAGGAGTTGAGGAGTGTCTGTGTTTTGAAAGTATGTTGTATAGAATTAGGTGTATCATGATTCGATATCAAGGGATATGTGTAAATATTATTAATTATAATATTCTTGGAATATCATGCATTCATCTATTCACTATTATTGAAATTAATCTGGAAGTCTATCTTAGACTGTTGAAAGCCAATTTCTCATTGTAGAGTATTTTCTATAGAAATATAATTATGCTTTGTATTCTCTATTGGGTGTGAGTATTGCTCTATGGTTTAAGAGGAGAGTATTTCTACAAATTTTCTATCATATTCCAATTTTTTTGGAAGATATGTCCAGGATTCAGAAATATTGAAGTGACAAAAGGCTCCCCATGCTTGTCTATCAACCAATTAGTGTTCACAAACTATTAAGTAACAAATAGTAGTGTGCAACATTCAAGATCAATGTGAGGTGTTAAGATAGGACTTGGTTAAGGTTCCTATGCAAGGACACAACATTATGTTCTTTTGGTGGAAAAAAAATTAATTTAGGATCAACCTATTACACGTTCCATGTAATTTGAATTTTAGGTCCACCTTATGTCATCCTTGTTAATTATGGACCCTTGGCCAATATGGAGTATTTTTTTCTTGTATATAATCATACATTTGCATAGATGCATGATATGAAGTATAAATTTCAAAGAAGGTGTTAAGTGAATATACAAGGAGATGATTGTGTGAGCTAATATTATTCAATGTGAGTTGCATCTCAATTGTGTGTCATCATCAAAAGATCATAAGGAGAGTTGAAGATTGTCTGAAAAAAGTTCATACTTTATATAAGTTGTGTGTTTAACATTGAAGGTCTACAAGCAAGTTATCATTATAATTACGTAGAACTTGTGTTCTACTTAGAGAGTTGGTTCTTAGTTAATTGTATTAGATATTGGTGTCTCCAGTAGGTTGATGCCTACAAATACATTTGTGGATTGGTGTCTCTAGTAGGTTGGTGCCTAATTCATATTGTAAATTCCCTTATTATATTAATTCTTTGTGAGTCTAGATTTAGACAATAGATCCAAACAACTATTCTCAACACGGTTTTTTCCATCTTAGTTTTCCACATATATCTCTAGTGTTCCATTGTATGGATATTTTCTCATTATTGTTGCTTGATTAGTAGTATTGAAGATTCAAGTTTCATGTTTAAATATATGTCTTGAAGTTAAACAGTTTTAAATAGATTTCATCTACTAATTCACCCCCACCTCTCAATAGATTTGGTGCCTTTCAATTGGTATCAGAGCCAAGTTCCTTTGAAGAAACTTAGCAAATTAAGGTAGATCTAGGATGGCACATTCAATGGCTCAAGAAGGATTGGCTACAAATAAGGAACCACTTTATGATGGATCCAATTATGCATTTTGGAAAGCAAGGATGGACATGCATACTTGATGGCCCTAGGTCTTGAAATTTAGCAATCAGTTGTAGAGGGATATAAAATTCCTAAAAACCCTCCAAGAGATCAGGATGGAAAGAAGGCTTGTGAAAATAATTCCAAGGCTAGGAATGTTATTTTACATGGTTTTTCTAACTCTGAATTTGTGAAGGTCTTGTAGTGTAAGACAATGAAGAAAGTATGGGATAAATTGCATACCATCTATGAAGGTGATGACAAAGTGAAACAAGCAAAACTTCAAACCCATAGATCTTAGTTTGAAAGTGTAAAAATAAAGTAGGGAGAAATCATTGCTATATTCCTACTCTAGGTTGATGAAGTTGCCAACTCTATAAGAGGCCTTCATAAAGAAATGAAGGAAAACATGATTGTGGAAAAAGTGCTAGCAGATATATTTCTAGGAGATTTGATTCTAAAGTTTCTACTATTGAAGAAGCTAAAGATATGAATGCTTTAAAAATGGTTGAATTACATGGAATCTTGACTACCTATGAGATGAGTTTTGATAGTGAAAACTCAATAAGAAAAGAGGATATATTTAGAGTATCTAAGAAGCAAGTTGATCTAGATTATGATGTTGAATTAGATCTAGAGGATACAAACTCTGACATAAAGCTACAAAGAGATTTTGAAAAGTATGAAGGTAAGTTACCTTTGAAATGTTTTAATTGTGGTGGAGTAGGACATTTTACCATGGCTAAGTGTCCTTATAAGGACTCTAAAAATATTGAGAAAATGAATGAAAATAAATCATTTCAAAAAGGGAAAAAAGGTCAGAGGAAACAAAAGAGATTCTTCATTAATGAGGAAGGATACTCTACTAATGAAGAAGATGAAGATATATTTGGAGATGGAAAAGAGAAAGTTTCATTCATGGCCATGGAAACTACTAAAGATGCCACAAAGATAAATTCCATAAATGATGATGAAGAATTAGATCTTGTGGAAGAATTATTTTGTTTCAAGAAGGAGATCAAAATACCAAAGAAAATAATTGTTGAAGAAGTGAAGACCAAAGACAATTTATCTCATAATCCAAAGAGCTTAGAAAAGATGATCATTGATATGAAGGTTTAAGAGTAAGAAGCAAAGAGGTTTGAAGAAGTTTTGACTAAAAGGTTGCTATCAATAGACAAGGACTATGAGAAGCTTGAAGCAAAATTGTCTTTAAGTAAAGATGTTGACAATGTAAACCATAGCTGAAGATGAAGTTTGGGAAGGGCACTAAAATATTGGAACAAATAATTGATATTCAGATATCACCACATATCAAAATTAGTATTGGTTTTGATGAACCAAAGAAAAAAGTGACAGAGAAGAAAGTGAAGTCTACTAAGATGAATCTAGAAGAGGTTGGTTCCAAAATTTCAAAGTTTAAACAAAGTGTTGCAATTAATGATAGAAAAATGTATAATGATGGTTTCATCCAAGTTAAAGGGAAGAATAGAATATTTTGGATACAAGCCTCAAGAGAACAATGGTATAATACTAGGTTCAACCATTCTTTTTCTTGTTATTGTTTTAATTTCAATATTCTTGGTCATAAGGCCATGGGTTATAGAAGAGCTCTAGTAAGAAATAAATTTCTTAGTAGTAATGCATTTTCAACTTTGTACAATTTCAATATTATTTTCCACAAGTGCAATAATTTTAGACACATTGCTAAACACTACATAAGTAATTTTTTAAGTCCCCCTATTGAAAATGAGAAGAATTAGGATAGAATGTCAAAGTTTTGAATTAGATAAAGTCGAGAAGAAAATTAGAAGAGAAGAGGTCAAATAAGTACATGATTTCTTATAATGCACTACATGCTAAAAAAGAGAAAAATTTGTGGATCATAAATAGTGGATGTTCAAGCCACATGATTAGAGACAAAAGTAAGTTCATGAATTTCAAAAAGTTTGATGGAGATTTCATTACTCTTGGAAACAAATCTATTTCCAAGATTACTTGCAAGGGTAATTTGAATCTTAATGGTGGTAGAATGAAAACTCATGGTGTTTTGTATGTTGAACTTGGATAAAAGCATAATCTATTGAGTGTTAGTCAAATGTGTGACAAAGGTTACCAAATACTTTCATTTAGTGCTAAAGGTTGTGAGATCCAAAAATCTTGGTACTAAAGAATTGATTGTAGAAGGAAGTAGGAAAAATAGTGATATAGATCATCTTAGTGAGCTGAATGGAAAAATCTACCTTACTATACTAAGAGAAGAAAGTTTTCTCTAGCATAGAATATTGGGACACATCAACTTTGATGACATTGTGAAGATTATCACAAAAGGAATGGTCTGGGACATGCCAAAGATCAAGAAACCTTAGTCTAGAAGCTACAAATTGTGTCATGAGGGAAAATAAACAAATTATAGATATCATTCTAAGAAACATTCCACATCAAAGCAATTGGATTTGATCCATATGAATCTTTGCGGACTAGTGAGGATAAATATTCTACAAGGTGATAGGTATTTCATAATGCTTATTGATGAATACACTAGGATGACTTGGATTAACTTTCTAAAAGATAAATCAAAAGAATTTGAGAAGTTTAAATAATTCAAAGAATTAGTTGAGAATGGAATCAAAAACATAATCAAGGTCCTAAGATCAGATAGAGGTGGAGAATTCACTTTTGACCAATATGATGTATTCTATGAAGAGCATGGGATCCAGAGGTAATTCTCTGATCTTAGAACTCCAAAACAAAATGGAGTTGTAGAAAGGAAGAAAAAAATTATACAGGAGATTGCAATAATAATGTTGAGTCAAAAAAATCTATCAGATATGTATTGGAGAGAAGTAGTTCAAACAGTAGTATATATATTTTGAATAGAGTTTTGATTAGACCTAAGTATGTTAAAACACCATATGAGCTATGCAGAGGAATATTAAATTCAATCAAACATCTCATGATATTTGTGAGTAAATGCTACATCAAAAGGGATGAAGAAAATTTGGGAATGTTTGATTCTAAATCTAATGAAGGTATTTCTCTGTGGTACTCCATGACAAGTAAAGCATATAGATGTTACAACAAAAAGGTTGAAGATGTTCTTGGAAAGTGAAAATGTGAGAGTTGATGAAACAATTTAGTCTACTAATATTCCAAAAGTGGAAGATGATGAAGATCTAATTAGAAGAAATGATGAAGAACTAGAATCTCTAACTCTAAGAACACTATTACAAAGACTCTTGAAAGTTATGCGTAGAAAAATAAATTTGAAGATGGATATGTGTAGGATCATGATGAGCCAAAAAGTTATGATATGATGGGTATGTGTAGGGTATGAGGCTGATGAATTTTTTTTCACCCAAAATTGATGAAATGAAAAGGATTTTTAAAAGATATTATTAGCTTTCCACCAATATAAATTATGCTTTACTTTGAATTTAATAAATAATTATTATTTATTTTCTATTTGAATTACGACTAAAGTCCTGATTGATAGGTTGATTGAAAAAAATCTATAGCTTTCAAATAGTATCACATTTTTTGAATTCAAAAAATGTCACATTATATGCTTCACCTACTATAAGATAAAAAAAAAAATTGAATTTCATGAAGTTTTGACCAAGTTAAGGTGGTCAGACATATGAGTGTTTATATTTTTTAAAAGTTGTAATAAAAAAATCATAATTAATTATTTACTTGGAAAAAAATTACAAAGAAATATGCATCACATCCACACATGAGTCCTCTACTTATATATAAAATATTATAGAAAAATATTATCATTTTATTGTGGTTAGGGTGGTCAGATAGACACCTACTTATTTTTTCCCTGAAATTTAAGTACTACTGCATTGAAATTTAAAATTTTCACCAAATAGATTTAAGAAAAAAAAATTAACCAAGTAGTTTAGAAATTACATTCAATTTGCTACACATTCTAGTCTTACATATTTTTGAATAATATAGATAACTTATTCAAATTTTTATGTCAAGTTGCCTAACTCTGATTTTTTTGAATTTTTCGCCACTTAAGGGCCTATTTTTTTCATGAAAATTATGCACATACCCAGATTAGATTATAGGAGATAAGAATAGTAGAGTTCAAACCCACAAAAAAAATTGAGAGAGAAAATTAACAATTTCATTTCACCTTATTATCAAAGATTCAACCTACTTCTTATAAAGAGGAAAGAAAAGATAAATGATAGGTATATCCTATGGAGGAAGTGGGTAAACCCACAAAAGTGGTTTACAATTCAAATGAGGAAGGAAAACTAACAAAAAATGACTCCTTGCAAAAAAATTCATTCTTGGGGTTCAACGAACTCAATGGTTTGTACGAACCAAAAGAGGGTTTTCTCAAACCTAGGTTCAACTGAACCAATTAAATGCATCCCGCCAAAAAAACACATGAAAACCATTTTTTGAAAGGGGGTTCACTCGAACTCCCCTAGTTTGAGAGAAACCCCCTTTTCCCTGATCCTACTCTCTGCCACCAATTTTTTTTAAAAAAAAATTCCTTCAAAGCTCGGGTTGAGGATTAAAATATAGGAGACTTCACGAACCCAACTAGAATTAGGTAGTCCTTGAAATGAGCTATCCAATGACTATAATTTTAATATTTTTTAGTTTTATTATCTATTGTTTTGAGTTTTATTAAACATAGGTTTTTTAGCAAAAATGAAGTTCTCTATTTTGCACATGTTGAAAAAGAAAAAGTAATAAAAAAAATTAAAATATGAGTGCACCAGATATTGAAGTCCTTGATCCAACAAAAAAAAATAAATTAATTTCTATACATAGAAAAAAAGTTACGCATTATACGGTCGTGCTATGCCTGAATTGTAATTGCTTTGATTTCAAAACTTGATTAAAGAAAAAATATTCAATAAAAACTATCTAACCAAGTGGAAGCACTAGATATTGGAGTTACAAATCTAAATTTGAAATAATTATAATTTTATCCTTCATGGAAAAAAATTTGTGTTATACGGTGAGCGTCACTTTTTAAAAATGTTGTTTTATGAGAAGAACTAGTTTTTGAGGGAGATGGAAAAAAAGTGTAATCAGATTCCATAAAAAATAAAAAGATATATTTAGAATCTAAAGAAAAAATGTCACGAAACTATATTTTGCATAATCTTCAAATTCCTCATGGTTTAGCTACTATAGGAGTTTGAAAGTGAAGATTTAGTTAAAAAAAATATTTTAGTGTCTAGTTTGGCCAAAAATTGTAAACCACTATTGTGGGATCACCCAAGAGTTATCCCAGATAAAGAAAAATGAAATGTGGGAATTAGTTCCAAGACCTAAAGGAAATAATATAATTGGTACTAAGTGAGCCCTTAGAAACAAGCTAAATGAAGATGGAGTGGTGATTTAAAACAAGGCTAGACTTGTGTGTAAAGGATATACTTATGTTGAAGGAATTGGCTTTGAGGAGATATTTTTTCTAGTAGCAATATTGGAAGCTATCAAATGTGTTTGGCTCTTTTAGCATTCAATAAATGTGAAGTCTACTTTTTGGAATGGGTAGTTAGAAGAAGTTTACACTGAGAAACTAGACGGATTTCAATGCTCAAATAATATAGGTTTTGTGAGCATATTAAATAAATCTCTTTATGGACTTAGAAAAGCTCCTAGAGTGTGGCATTCTAGATTGGAAAAGTATCTGGAACAACAAGGGTTCTAGAGAGGTAGGGTAGATAGCAATTTGTACATAAAAAAAAGAGTGATAAGTTGTTTATTGTTTTCATCTATGTTGATGCCATTATCTTTGGAGAAAATAGTGATGACATACACAAGGAGTTTCATAATGCAATTCCAAGTGAGTTTGAAATTTCAATGCTTGGTGAATTTTCTTCCTTCCTTGGTATACAAAATTATTAGTTAGATAAAGGAATATTCATTTCTCAGAACATGTACATAAAGGAAATGTTAAGCAAGTTCAAGATGGATGAATGAAAATTGGTAGGAACACCTATGGTTACTAAATTCAAGCTAAGTAAGGATGATGAGTATTTTTCAACATACCAGACCTTGCATAGATCTATGATTAGAAGTTAGTTGTATGTAATTGCATCAAGAATAGATATAATGTAGATAGTTGGAATGGTAGCTAGAGATTTCAGCTAGCAACTAAAGAAACTCATGTCAAAGTTTTTAAAAGAATATTTAGGTATTTGTAGGCTACAATGGATTTTGTCTTGTGGTATACTAATAGTGAAAAATTCAATCTGACTACATACATAGATGCATATTAGGAAGGAAACATAGATGACCAAAAGAGCACAAGTAGTAGAGATTTCTTTCTTGGTGACAACCTTTTATCATTTTTTTAATTTTTTTTAATTTTTTAAAGGTGCAATGCACCCATATTATTAGGGGTAAATGATTTTGACTGGAGCTATGAACCAGATACAAGAAACCACAAGAAACAACCAAACCTATGAGCACATTGGCCCAGCGAGGGTTTGAACCCTAGTGGATGTCACCACAACCAAGCAACTTGACCACCAAACCATGCCCTTATCGGAAACAACCTTTTATCATAATTGAGAAAGAAATACTCTATTTTTTATGTATTGCATAAGCAAAATGCATTGTAGTAGCTTCATATTGAACTCAAGTTCTATGGATGAAATAAAACTTGTAAGAAATGAAGATTGAGTTTGATGAATCTATTTTCATTATTTTTGATAATATGCATGCTATAAAAATCTCAAAGGATTTAGTAATGCATTCAAGGACAAGTCTTATTGCAATAAAGTATCATTTTTAAAGGGAGAATGTTGTAAAAAAAGGAGATGAAGTTGGAGTATGTCAAATCTAAAGAGAAAGTAGTAGATATTTTCACAAAGCTACTTCCTAAGGAGAATTTTGAGTTTCTAGAGAGGAAACTAGGAGTTGTTGCTCGCTCCTCTTGAATCAAGAGGAATTACAATTTGAGGGGGAGCTTGATCTCCTTACTACAAGAAGCCTTGGTGGTCTTGTGGAATATTTTCAAAATTAGTGTGACATAGACTCAGGGGGAGTCTATTTGGAAAAAAAGTTTCAAGATTATGCATAGTGCTAGAAATGAAAAGGGGTGGTGTTGAAATTTTCCATTAATGTCAAATGGGGAGAAGTAGAACTCAAAATACTATATCCTTTAAGGGGAGAAATGGAAACTTGGTAAGGAGAAGACACATATTTATCTCCATGAGTGGTCAATATTTTATTGTTTCTCATCAATGACAAAGGGGGAGATTGTTGAACATAGGTTTTCATTAATGTTAAAGGAGTTCAATGCTATCAAAGGAATCCTTTTAGGAGATCAGTGAGAATTAAATGAACTTTTACTATCATACCTATATGTGTTGGTAATTATATTAACATATCATTTTGAGTTGCAAAAGTTTATATTGATAGCTATATTGATAAAAGAAGTTGAGGAGTGTCTATTTTATAGAAGTATGTTGTGTAGAATCAAGTTTATCATCCTTGGATATTAGGAGATATGTGTGAATCATATTGACTATAATATTCTTGCAATATCATGCATTCATCTATTCACTATGTTAGAAGTAATTTGAAAGTTTGTACCAAAATGTTGAAAGCCAATTTCTAAGTGGATATTGCTTTCGCTAGCAATATATTTATGCTATGTATTCTCTGTTGATTTTGAGTCTTGGTCTATAGTTTAAGAGGAGAGTATCTATACACGTGTGAAATGAAGAAAAATGGGGGCTTTCTTTCACTTCTAGGATTTTGGACCTAAAAAGAAAAAGACCAATTTTCCAACCTTTCACTCAAGAACAATCCCTTGAGATTTCAATGCAAAGGAGATTGACATCTAGAAAAGGGAAGGTTCTAGGGATTAAATGATGTATAATGATGGGATCACCACCAAGTGTAAACTTGGAAAAGACAAAGAATTGGAAAACACACTGTGATATGCAAAATGACCTAGAAATGCAAATGAAACAAATAAAAAGATATAAAATTGAAAGTGTGCACCTAGAAACCTACTAGGGATGGAATGGAGCTCTGAAATACTAAAAAATGTTGATTTTTAAGCTTAGTGGGACTCATTCGCCATTCTGGGTGAATCAACGCCAAATCTGGGTCTCTACACAAGATCAAGTTTTGGCCAAATGGGTACCAAATCTACAAAGATTCTAAAAAATACCTACAATTGGAATCATTCTCCACTATTGGTGAATGAGTCTAGTTTGGATTTTTTGGCAATTCAAAGTATGGATCTTCTCTTCTTGGTTTGTTCAATTTGTACCTCCAACTGTCTAGATCTGAAACACTAATTTTTGGGGCTGTAAGTGACATTTTGTGAATATTTTGACCTTGCAAGTAGGGATATGACTCCAAAAAAATTCAAACCTATTCTTCAATCATCTCTAAGCTTTCAAAGCACTTAGATCTACAATCACACAAGGAAAGAGAACAAAAGTGTTGATTGTAAGGGAATGGGGGTTTTCCTTGGTCAAACCCCTTCTAGGTAGGTAAAACAAATGATGATATAAGATGATGAGTCATGAACATGAATTAATGTAGTTAAAACCTTTCCATGATGATGGATATTGAATTGTTTCAATAATTGATGAAGTATCTTCCTCCTAAATTCCTTATAAATGATCTTGTAAACTATTTTGATGACCTTGTGAAGACTTGGAATGCTTAACTCTTGCTTTCTTACCTTGATGGCATGAAGGTATGATACTTACTTGGATGAAATAAGGATTTGAAAGCTCTCTTATATAGGAAATCCACTCACATGACCATTAATTTGACCCTCAAGGTCGACATTGAAGAAATTTAAACTTAAAACCCAATTTTTCCCACTCAAACCTCAGAAATAGCTCAAATGGGACTCATTTTCCATCCTAGGAAAATGAGTCCCACTTGGATGGGACTCATTTTACCAAGGTGGCGAATGGGTCCCACGAGGGATATCTTGCCAGTTAGGATGTTAGGGAGTGAAGAATTTTAGTTTTTGTGTTAATTTTGTGGGTTTTGTTTTTTTTAAATCAAAATATTTCTTGGGATGCACAATATGGGGTCATAGAGGTTTATTAATGATGATATAAAGGTCATAAATGTAAGAGGGCCTAAAATACAATGTAAAGCATAAATAAATACACTTTACAACACTAAATTAAAGAAAAATTAGGCCTATTTAGCTTAGAAGGGCCCTAAATCCCATGTGAATGTGTAGAACGCACTACAACACTAGATTATGTCCACTTGATTTACAAGCCTCCAAAATTTAATGTGAAGCTATGAAAAAAATCATTTTACAACATTAAATTAGGATAGAGTTAAGTGAATTTAGCTTACAAAGGGCCTAGGACCTAATGTGGATGTGTAAAACACCTCACAACACTAGATCAAGGTGACATTAAGTCCAATTTATCATTAATTATTCCCATATCGAGCAAGGTGCACATTTTTCTACACTACATTTAGCCCCCATTTTAGTGAGAATATGAACTTGGTTGAAACTAACACTAAATTATACATTCAAGAGAGGTCTAAGCATACCAATGTGGATGGTCTAGGATAACAAAGATCAAGGAGATAACCGAGCCCCTAGGATCCAAGATCCTAAGTCAAACCAACATATGCACAAAAGGATACACACAAGGTGAATGATATGCAATAAAACAAGATATGTGATCATGCAATGACAATAACTAGAAGGAAGAGAAGTTAAAATGAGAAAAAAAAAAGGTGGATCAAGATTCAACTATTTTTCCAACATGTTATGGATCAGACCTAGGTTGTTTTTCCAAAAAAATGCATACTCACTCTGAGGTGATGAAACTCTTGGTTGTCCACTAGGTGAGAAGTCCTAAAAGGTGAGAAACATACACTCACAGTTGGTATACACTCACACATATACGAGTGGCTATGGGGAAAGTCATGCCACAGTTGGGATTCTCACTTAGACCATACCAAAGTTATACCTCTTGATAACTTTAATAAGGTGGGTATGTGCAGGATCATCATGGAAAAAATAGGCACTTAAGTGGCAAAAAATTTAGAAAAATCAAAGTTAGACAACTTGACATAAAAATTTGAATAAGTTATCTATATTATTTCAAAAGTATGTAAAAATAGAATATATATAAAATTGAATATAGTTTCTAAACTACTAGGTTTTTTTTAAAAAAAAAAAATCTATTTGGTGAAAATTTGAAATTTCGCTGCAATAGTACTTAAATTTTAGGAAAATAATAAGTAGGTGTCTGTTTGACCACCCTAACCACAATAAAATTATAATATTTTTTATAATATTTTAGACATAAGTAGAGGACTCATATCTAAATGTGATGCATATTTTTTTGTAATTTTTTTCCAAGTAAATAATTAATTATGAATTTTTTATTGAAACTTTTAAAAAATATAAGAACTCGTATGTCTGACCACCTTATCTTGGTCAAAACTGGATGAAGTTCATTTTTTTAAAATCCTATAGTGTGCGAACATAGAATGTGATGAATGTTTTCGATTCAAAAAATGTGATATCATTTGAAAGATATAGATGTTTTTCAATCAACCTATCAACCAACACTTTAGTTGTAATTCAAATAGAAAATGAATAATAATTATTTATTAAATTCAAAATAAAGCATAATTTATATTGGTGGAAAGCTGAGAATCTCCTTTAAAAACCCTTTTTATTTCATCAATTACGGGTTAAAAGAAGTGGTAAGCCACATACCCTACAAATACCCATCATATTGCCACTTTTTGGACCATCATGATCCTACAGATACCCAGGTGCCACACAAAAATGATATTCAAGCTCCATGAGGAAAGAAAACCTTTGTATGCTTGAAACTCATAGACATTGTAAATGCAAAATAGTGTAAGATTTGTTCAAATATATTTTTTATTAGTTTCTCCAATGTCTCTTCTTAGGGAACATCATGCCTAATGTTTCCAAGAGAGGACAAGTCAAAGAAATATCATGCTCTTGTAGGAAATCAAGCCCAATGACACAACTAAGAAAAGGACACATCAATAGAAGAAATAAATCATGCAATGAAACATGATGAGTGTTGATGCATGCCTCCACTTTAAAGTGGTTGCTAAAACCATTATTGTGAGAAATTTATTTAAAGTAGAAGAAGACATGAGAGCTTATTTAGAAAGCCTTATGCCAAGTCATATGTTTCTGATAAGCTATATCATGAATAAGGCAGTATGTCACATGTGAGCCAGCTTAAAACATGCCGTCCACATCCCAAGCTTTCTCTTATATGTTCATGGAAGGTGATCAACTAGTCGCAAGAGTAAAAAAACAAGTGACATACAAGGATAAGGATATCTAACCCTTTCCCCCACTTAGTGTAGGACAAGGATGAGCCCAAATAGGAAATTAGTAAGTATCAATTAGAGGAATTAGGTGCTTCAACACAAGGAAGAGCACCACACTCCTTTAGATGTTGAATTTTGTTGCTTAAATCCTTACATTCATTGGTAGCATGACCATGAACTCTATGATATGCATAGAATGATGTCTTGTAATAAAATTTCTTTCATGTTCTTGGAGGGAGAGATATCAAGTGATCTTGGAGGAGTCTCGATAGGATACTCTCTTGATTAATGGAAGATGTTCATTTATTATATGACAAAGATATATCTTGATTAGTACAAGATGTGGGTATGTGTAGGATCATCATGGAAAAAGTAGGCCCTTAAGTGGCAAAAAAATTAGAAAAATCAGAGTTAGGAAACTTGATGTAAAATTTTGAATAAGTTATCAATATTATTTCAAAAAAATGTAAGAGTAGACTCTATAGAAAATTGAATTTAGCTTCCAAACTACTAGGTTTTTTTTTTCTTTCTTTTAAATCTATTTGGTGAAAATTTGAAATTTCAATGTAGTAGTACTTAAATCTTAAGGAAAAAATAAGAAGTAGGTGTATGTCTGACCACCCTAACCACAATAAAGTGATAATATTTTTTTATAATATTTTAGATATAATTAGAGGACACATGACCCAATGTGATGCATATTTTTTGTATTTTTTTTCTAAGTAAATAATTAATTATGAATTTTTTGTTACAACTTTTAAAAAATATAAAAAACTTGCGTGTCTGACCACCTTAACTTGGTCAAAAATTCATGAAATTCAATTTTTAATTTTTTAATCCTATATTATGTGAAGCATAGAATGTGACACATGTTTTGGATTCAAAAAATGTGATACTTTCTAAAAGCTATAGATGTTTTTCAATTAGTCTATCAATCAGGAATTTAGTTATAATTTGAATAGAAAATGAATAATAATTACTTATTAAATTTGAAGTAAACCATAATTTATATTGGTGGAAAGCTGAGAATCTCCTTTAAAAACCCTTTTCATTTCATTAATTTTGGGTAAAAAAAAAGTCGTCAGCCACATACCCATCATATTGTCACTTTTTGGCCCATCATGATCTTGCACATACCCATGTCATACCTACATAATCCTCCTTAGGTTGCAAGATTTTGTTCTCTCCTTTACATTAGGGTGTAAAATCTAATGAATTTAAATCATTAGTGTTTTGCGAGATGACATTGAGATTGAGTGAATATTTCTTTGTTTTTTCCCATCTCTTTCAAGTAATCTTTTCTAATAGGGCTGATATTAAGTGAAGGCTTATTTGGTGTGTTAATTTTTATGAAAGGACAATAACCAATACCGTGAGTTGTTTCTTGCATGTTAGGTTCTATAGGGACATGGATACCTTGTTCTTTAGCACCACATCCTTTTCTACTATAGCCAATTTGTTTCATCATTTCATAACCTTTTCCATAAAGATTCATCTCTTTTGGATTCAAAGGTTGTTCATGATTAAGTTTGTCAAAGTTTTTTTGTGTAATTTTCTTTTTATTCTAAAGTGGTTGAGGTTGATGCTTTTGAAGGGTCTTCTGATTTTTGTGTTGACATTATCGCTTTTTCTTTTTCATGCTTCTTTATTATGATCTCTGGTTGCCCATCAAAGCTAGGTGTGAAATCCAAGGAACCATAATCATCATCCAATAGCTTCATGACTTCCTTGATATGTTTTTCTTTATCTTTTTGTTGCATGAGTTCCACTTGTGTATTTAGTGTCAATGTTGCTAAAGGATTTTATTTTCATTTCTCAAGTTGTAAGACATTATTAGGCTCAAGATAAGCGTCAAGTGTGTACACTTTGTTGTTGTCGATATACTTCATTTTACGATGAAGAGTGGAAAGCACACCATTCATTTCATGAATCCATGGTCTTCCAAAAAGGAGATTACATGAAAGATCATGAGGAATAACATGGATCGGTGTTTCCAATGTGGCCATTCTAGCTGTAATAGGTAAAGTGATCACACTGAGTGGTTTTTGTTCTACATTGTCAAATCCACAGATTGAAAAGGAGTAAAGTAATTTTTTTGATTTATTCACACCAAGCCTATCCAAAAGGGTTATGCTACACATAGTAAGGGCTGAGCCATTTTCAACAAGGGCTCTCTTTATCCCTTTTCTTTTTTATTGGGCTATGATCATGAAAGCATCATTTTTTTTGCACTTCCAAAGAGGCCCGAGTTCACTTTGGTGGAAAATAATTTCAGCTTTTATTCCTTGGATCAGTGCTGCTATGTCATTTTCTTGTGCATTAGAAGGGATAGGAACTTGTTGTAAGGTGGTTTGAAGCATAGTGTGATAATTAGGTGAATTATGAACTAGGTCCCAAACGGATATTTTTGCAAGAGTATTCTTAAGTTGTTCAACAAGATCATACTCCTTTCCATGAGAAGGACTTGGTAAGATAGGGTTCAGTAGGATATGATTAGGTAATGGGAGGGATTTTGAAGGTGTTTGTCTTGGTTGCAAATTGATCCTAGTGTTATATGTATGAGCAACAATATTATGACTTGGCTGCTACGACAAATTATTCTTAGGTGGGTAAAGGATAAGTTCATGTTTATTTTGAGTTTGAGGTTTGTGTGAAGGTGGGTAAAGGATGAGTTTAGGGTTTTTTTGAGTTTTTTCTTATGTGATGGGTAAATAATTATAGGATTCTTAGGATGTCCCATAGGGTATGTAGGAGGTCCAACAGTCAAGGGGTATCTAATGGAAACTTGTGCATTCATAACCTTAGCGGTCTTGGTATGATGTATCTCTAATAAAGGGCAATCTAGAATCACTTGTTTTTCATCACCTAAGGAAGCCACCTTACTATTATTGTTACTTTCTTGAACCATGATATTGTCCCTAAGAGGAGATATTTTAGGAGAACTACAAACCAAATTTTCTTGACATTCGAGGATTGGTTCTTCCAAAATTACTTCATTGCAAGTAACATAGTTATCAATGGTTAGATGGTCTTGTTTATCAATAGTGGGGATATTAGGAGAAGGATCTATTTGATTTCCCTTTTTCTCTAGGTCTCATTCTCTTATTCCATATTATCTACCCTAGTAGGAGAGCTTGTAAGATTTTCATCACATTCCATGTTTATATTTTGGGTATGTGTAGGATCACATGGAAAAAACAGGCCCTTAAGTAGCAAAAAGTTCAAAAAAATCAGAGTTAGGAAACTTGACATAAAAATTTGATTAAGTTATCTATATTATTTAAAAAATATGTAGGAATAGAATCTGTAGCAAATTGAATGTAGTTTCTAAACTACTAGGTTTATTTAAAAAATATATATATATCTATTTGCTGAAAATTTGAAATTTGAATGCAATAGTACTTAAATTTTAGGGAAAAAAAAAGAAGTGTTTGTCTGATCACCCTAACCACAATAAAATGATAATATTTTTTTATAATATTTTAGATATAAATAGAGGACTCATGTATGGATGTGATGCATATTTTTTCTAATTTTTTTCCAAGTAAATAATTAATTATGATTTTTTTATTACAACTCTTAAAAAATATAACAACTCATTTGTCTGACCACCTTAACTTGGTCAAAAATTCATGAAATAAAAATTTTCTTTTCTTAATCCTATAGTATGCGAAGCATAGAATGTGACACATGTTTAGGATATAAAAAATGTGATATTGTTTGAAAGCTATAGAAAATTTTCAATTAGCGTGTCAATTAGGACTTTAGTCATAATTAAAATAGAAAATGAATAATAATAATTTATTAAATTCAAAGTAAAGCATAATTTATATTGGTGGAAATCTAAGAATCTCCTTTAAAAACCCTTTTTGTTTCATCAATTTTGGGTAAAAAAAAGTTGTCAGCCACATACCCATCATATCACCACTTTTTGGTCCATCATGATCCTACACATACCCCTTTGTAAAGTAGCATCATCACAAGTAGGGGAGGCATCAAGAGGACAACTATGATTTTCAAATAGATCATCCCAAATGGTAAGAGCATTAGGAAAGGGATGAATAAGATTCCCATGACTCTTAATAGGTGCATTTTCTAACACCAACCTATCTTCTTGACATCGAGGAGGGATATTAGGAGAAGGACAATTTTGATTGTCATGGTTATCTATGATATCATCCTCTTTTGCTAAAACTTTCTCACTAGATAGGGGTGAATGGAGACTACGTAAAGTGATGTTTCGAAATGTTTCTATGATCTCATCTTCTTGTTTTCTAATATCTTCGAAAGGGGGATGAGGAGAGGAACAATCAAGACCTTCAATACTTATATCTTCTTTCACTAAGATACCTTTTTCACTAATATGAGAGGTATCAGGAGAAGAACAAGTATGATTGTTATGATTGTCTACACTACCATCCTCACCAATGAGTAATGCAATATTAAGGATTATGTCAATGGTTTGATCCGCTTTCTCTAGGATGTTCTTATAATTATGAAAGATAGTAAAAGGATAACTAACATGTTTCTTAATGACCACATTTTTGTAATCTAAATTAAACTCATAAGATGGGATGTTTTACTTATGAAATCCATTTTTAACCATATCAAAGCCACATCCCTTGAAAGAAAACGTGATATCATGAAAAAGTAAATAAAGTGCAATGCAATGACTTAAAGTGAAAATTTTAAATGGAATTTTCACATTTGAAACAAGATAATTTACTAATTACACTATGCAATGATATGAAAATGTAATGTTGTGAATGCAATTTGAAATGAAGCAATGCATGAAATGGACAAATTTAAGCTAGTTTTAGTGAAATGCATGTAACAAAAATTCAACATAATGAAACAGCTAACCAATGGAATCAAACAAAAGCTCAAAAATAGGGGTTTTAGTGTTGTAAAAGGATATTTTAGATCTATTTTGGGATTGGTTCTCCCAAGGTGGCGAATGAATCCTAGTAGGGATTTTTTTCAAAAATTTCAAAAAAATTCAATGGGCTTTAATGATTTTTATGTCGTATGATGTGTAACCTAAGTGAAAATGTAGTTTTCAGATGTTTTACAATGATTTGAGATGAAAAAATGCAACCTATATGCACTTGCACTAATGCAAAGGAGATTGAAATCTAAAAAAGGGAAGCTTCTAGAGATTGAATGTTGTATAATGAGGGGTTCACCACCAAGTTTAAACTTAAGCTTAGTATTTTAGAAACTACATTCAATTTTCTACAGATTCTATTCTTACATATTTTTGAAATAATATAGGTAACTTATTCAAATTTTTACGTCAAGTTTCCTAACTCTAATTTTTCTAAATTTTTTGCCACTTAAGGGCTTGTTTTTTCCATGATGATCCTGTGCACACCATATTAATGATTATATAAAGGTCATATATGTAAGAGGGCCCAAAAAAAAATGTGAAAGTGTAAATAAATACACTTTACAACATTGAATTAAGGAAATTTTGGGTCTATTTAGCTTAGAAGGGTCCTAAATCACATGTGAATGTGTCGAACACATTACAACACTAGATTAGATCCACTTGATTTACAAGCCTCTCAAATTTAATGTGAATATGTAAATAAATACATTTTACAACATTAAAATAGGATAGATTTAAGAGAACTTAGCTTAAAAGGGCCCAAGACCTAATGTGGATGTGTAAAACACCTCACAACACTAGATCAAGGTGAGATTGTGTCCAATTTATCATTAATTATTCCAATATTGAGAAAGGTACATGTTTTGTCTACACTACAACATGTTATATCATATTTAATAGTTTTAGGAAGATATTTTTAGCATGCAAAAATATTGAAGTGAAAAAAGGCTCTCTATTCTTACCTATCAACCATCTGGAGTTCATGAATTATGTAGTAATGGCTAGTAATGTGAAAAATCAAGATCAATGTAAGGTGTTAAGATAATACCTAATTAAGGTTCCTATGGAAGCACATGACATCATGTTCTTTTGGTGGAAAAAAATGATTTATAATAAACTTGTAAGATATTTCATGCAATTTAAATTTAGGTGCATCTTATGTCATACTCATTAATTGTGAACCCCTAGATGACATGGAGTATGTCTTGTATATAATAATACATAGGAAAAAATGCATAATTTGTAGTATAAATTGAAGAGAAGGTGATGAGTGAATATACAAGGAGATAATTGTGTGAGCTAACATTCATTTTATGTGAGTTGCATCTCAATTGTGTACCATCATTAGAAGATCATAAGGAGAGTTAGGGAGTGTTTGAAACAACTTCAAAAAATTTATAAGATGTTTATTTAACATTGAAGGTCCAAAAGTTTTATCATTATAATTCTGTATGACTTGTGTTCTAAGTAGAGAGCTAGTGCTCAAGTCATTGTATCAGGGACTAGTGTCTCTAGTAGGTTGGTGCTTACAAATATATTTAGGGATTGGTTTCTCTGATAGGTTGGTGTCTTGTCATTTAAATCTCTATTTGGACATCTTGAAGCATATTGATCAATCTTAACACAATTCAAACATTTGAAAGGAAACTTACCTCTGTTTTTACTAGTACCCTTTTTTCATATTCCTCAAAAAAATTTCTTCAAGATCATCAAGATCCTCCTCATCTGATTCTTTAGTATTTTCTAATTTTCTATCCTTAAAATCAGTCTCAACTTTTGCATTACTTGGACCAAATTGTCTCATTTCAAAAGTAGATAAAACACCATAGAACTAATCTCTAAAATATTTACTTAAATCTTGAACCTCCTTAATAGCATAAATTTACAACTATAAGATTTAGGAAGAGTTCTCAATACCTTCTTTACCACTTCCTCTTCTTTAAGATTTCCACTAAGACCTCTGATGCAATTGATAATTTCATCCACCTTCTGCATGTAGCTTGTAATATTTTTATCTTTAGAAATCCTCAGGTTCTCAAATGTGGTCTTTAAATTTTGCATTTAGCTTTCTTGACCTTAACATCTCCTTCATATATACTTTGTATCTTTTCCCAAATAGCTTTTGTAGATTTCAAATGCATAAATTTCACAAGTTTAGTGTTAGAAAGACCACTTAAAAGACCATACATTGATTTACCATTGTTTTCATATGCCTTGATCTCATCATCAGTACTTTAAACACTAGTAGGAATAGTATATCTAGTCTCAATAGACTTCCAAACTCCAAATCGAAGAGATAAAAAAAAAACTTCCATCCTTTTCTTCTAGAACCTATAGTCTATTCCATAAAACAAAGGTGCATCCCTCTAGTGCTCCATTTGAGATCTACCTCTTGAGTGGTTAAGCTTTCTTCTAGGGAAACTTACTCTAAATACCAATTATTGAATGAACACAAGACATTTGAGAGGGGGTGAATTAGTTGTATATTAAAACATCCAAAACCAAATGAAAAATTTAGATCTATATCAACTTAATTAACCCTTAATATGCTAGAATGATTTAGTGTGAAATCAAATAATAAAAATTGAAACACATCAACACCATGTACAATAGAACATCCGATTTATATGGAAATCCCAAGAAGGGAAGAACCACAATGAGGATTAGCTCACAATATAAAGTAATTACAACACTGAATACAAAAGGTTCATTACTAAAGGGATCACTGCCCAAAATAATGAACAGGTCAATGGCAATGGCTCATTGCTAGATTATAGAAAAGAAATAAAAATTTTACAATAATAAATTCATCTCAATACAACAAAAAAGTCCACCATAGCATCACCAACACATTTGCAGTCCTTCTGAATATTGTAGACAACTTCTACTCACTACTTCTAGTAGTATAACTCATTAATATCACATTGCACTTCACAAATTCACACTTCATAACTCTAAAATTTACATCACACAATTCACTACTCAATTTTATATCAAATCGTCACTTATTTATACCTCATTCAACCTTGAAAACATTATCCAAGGTTGACTATGCACCTCAACCATGCAAATTCAGATTAGGTCAGCACCAAAACATTCTTGCGATGGAAAGGAATGAAGGAAAACCATATCATGCCTTAAAACCCAAATCAATTCATACATGCCATACCATGTTTGAATAATCACCAAAGTAAATATGTAATTAATTTAAACACCTAAGGTTAGTTGAACCTATTTAAACACCATTAACATAAGTACATGATTCATTAAATCAAAAGACAACTCATGAACTGCACATGACAATTGAAAATGATCTAGAATATTCCACAAAAATGCTAAAATCCAAAAAAATCCTTCACAACAACTTTCACTTGAAGAATGTACACACCTAGTACACTCAAACAACCTTCCATGTGCTGTTACTCAAGAAATCAACTTTCAAATCACCAAACCATGAAATTTTTTGACTCTATTTAGATATGATCATTATTAGCACAGTTCCATAATTGCAAGACCACAAAATAAATTGTAGAGAAATGTAGAGAAAAATCATTTCTCCTAGACACCACTATAACATATAGTTCACACACTAGTGAACACAACTCTCTCTACTCAATAATCCAAATCAAGAAATTCTAGATATATAACCTCTAAACACCTCTAACCAACATATCCAAACTACACAAGCATATATTTAACACAAAAGAAATGTTCAGAAAAACCATAACACAACTTTAAGTATATCAGAACACCTCTGTAACACATCGTTTCCTCTTTTATTCATTTTTTCTCAAAAGCACTTAGAAACCAAGCACTAGAGATACATACTCATCATCTTCAACACTTCCTCATCATCACTAAACCAAAAACATCCATAAATAGAATATTATAAAAGAAACACTAGATCTTGACACCAATAACACTTACTAATGACAATATAAGGCAACTAATCAAGGCACCAACACAACCAATCATCAATGATAATGTACAAACATAAGCCTAAAAACTATCCCCCAAGCTTGTTGACATAAATGACAGCACCAACTACTCATACTTGCAACACATATAGTACTTAAATATGATATCCATTCATCAAATTTCTTGATCTCTAGATTTTCATCCAAAATTTTGGGCATCAATGCTTCTTATAATACCTCAAATAATTTAACTTCTCTTTTAGGAGAATGTTTAATTTTCTATGGAAAGAAGATATATCACCTATCAATCCCAACACTACATGGGTGTTTATTATCTTCGTAGGGGCACTTGGATCAAATTTGTCTTGTATGTACAAATACTTCCAATTAGTTGTATTTTTGGAAGTCAAGTAGTTAAAATGTCCTTCAAATTAGCCTCATTTTTTAAATGGCTAGCATATGCTTTCTTCAAATTATTATAATATCCATGTATCACCTAATTTATGCAAAATTAAATATAATCTATGGCTAGGAAATTATCAACCAATTTAATCACTTTATTCTTACCTTCCTCCTTAGCAACCTTCTTTGTCTCCCTTCTCTATTTCAATTATTATTTTAATTCCTTTGCCATCAATGTGAAGGTTTATCTATCCTAAAAAATTATGTCCACAAATCTAGATTGAGGGATGGTAGGCTCATATGTGATGTGAGTAGGAGGTGTAGTGTAGTAAAATGCATAACCTTGCATTTTCACACTTATTTGGTCCCTCCTTGCTTTGTTTATCCTCATTTATGTCTTAATTTGTCCTATTTTGCACTTACAAGCCCTATGAATTATATCCTTTTCTAGCTAATCCCAACATTGTCTAATGCATAAATGATAATTTTATGATTTTGTCTAAGTGTCCCTGATATTTAGGCTAGGACTAAAATGCCACCCAAGGTGTCTTTGTCCTGGAAAGGTCAAGGGGACCTTGATTTTGAGGAATCTTAATTGGGCCCCTTTTTGGTGTTTGTGCCCTAAATTTTTAGCCTTGGGACTAAGATGCCACCTAGGGAATCTTAGTCACCATTGTGGTATTTTTAGGATTCAATTTCAAATCTTGGGGGGATTTAGTCTCTTTTATTTAATGAATTCATATGTCAGGTTGCTATGGTGCAATTTTAGGATATTAAGCATATATTTAAGTATAAATAGAAGGTTCCTTCACTCATTTTTAATAACAAGATATATAGCAATCAAGTCTTTTGTGGGAGAATTCCTAATAGTAAATTGTGTTCAAAAGAGCATTCAAGATCATTCTATTAAGCATTTGGATCCATCATTAAGATTCAAGCATAATATCAAGGATATTGTTGCATCATGTTTGTTATTGTGCTAATATTTGTGATGTAGGGTTTGTGATTCAAGAAAGTGTTTTAATCATGATCAACATCATTCAAGCAAGAGCCAAGAACCACATCCATTGCAACCATTTCAAGCATATTTACAGACTTTACAACAAGGGTTTGGGGAATTGTAGCATTACATGTTCATTTGGAACACCATTTCTCTTCATTGTTCTATTTCATTTCAAGGCTTAATTACCAACAAGTGGTTTGACCAAGGAAAACCCCCATTCACTAACAATCAACAAGTTTTTCTCCTCTTGCATTTTTTGATTACAGATTTAGGTTAAATACTTGAAGATTATTTGAAGTGAGAAGTTGCAAAGTTGAATTGCAAAGTTGCCATCTTCACAAAAAATCACCTACATGCCAGATTTAAAATTTTCAATACCTTAAGGATCTCAGAAGAAGAAAGTGCAGATCTTGGACCTCAAGACCACATTCAAATATTTCAAAAATTCTAGATGGGACTAAGTTGCCACCTAGGGCTTCTTAGTACTCCATAGGGTATTTTTTAGAGATTCTTTGGGATTCTATTTCAACATTCGAAGATTCTACATCTGCCCTAAAAAATAGAAGTGTGACTAAGACAATAATAAGGGGGTCTTGTCCTCCATAGCAATTTTCAATAGCTTCTTTGTATTTCTATAATCCTTATTACATCTCTAGACTTCTAAGGTACATACAGCCTAACTCCCTATTGCATAATTTCATCATTTGCGTCTTTCATTTGGCGTGCATAACTAGGTTTTTTGAGTTTAATGCTTATTTATCTTTTCCAAGAATTTTCTTAGTGGTGAACCCCTTAAAGCTTAAAGAACCCCCCACCTAGGTTGTCCTCATTGAGAATTGACTCAACTTGTGAGGTTGATAGTCAATCCAATTACGATTCCTAGGACATTATTAAGTGGTTGGTTGGAGAAAGGGTGACATTGTGTATTCATTTTCCCACCAATCATTTTGGTGAACCTGATTTCTTCTTCTTCATTTTAGAGCACTCATTTTCTTATTTGGAGTCCTTTAAATTCTTAGATATAGATTGCTTTCATTCTTGCATTGCATCTTGCATTAGTGAAATTGCATCTAAGGTTTCTCATACTGAGTGAAAGTGTATTTAGGGTTTCATGTATTTGAATTAGTGAAAGTGCATATAGGTTGCATTTTCTATTTTTTTTCATCATCTTATCTCATTGAAAAAAATGAAAAGTGTAGTTCCAATCATTTTAATTTCATTTAGAAACATTGTTATTGCATTGAAAATTGAAAAAAATGTATTCAAATTTGCATTCAATTGCTTCTCATTAGTCACTTTTTTCTTGCATCTGTTTGCACATTTTTGTTTCCAAACATCAACTCACTGACTAGGAAACCTGTGAAAAATGTAAAAAAATCATAATTTGTTTTTTTTTTTTGAACAAAACCTCTGCTAAGAGGGTATGTGTAGGATCATCATGGAAAAAATAGGCCCTTAAGTGGCAAATTTTTTAGAAAAATCAGAGTTAGCCAACTTGGCATACAAATTTGAATAAGCTATCTATATTATTTCAAAAATATGTAAGAATAGAATTTGTAGAAAATTGAATTTAGTTTCTAAACTACTAGGTTTATTTTTATTTTTTAAAAATCTATTTGGTGAAAATTTGAAATTTCAATGTAGTAGTTGTAAGATGGGGTTAGAAATCAAATAAAATAGATAAAGTGACAGCCAACACCTCTAAACTATTAACCCACATCCAAACAAGAGAAAACAAAGTAAGCATAAGGAAAATAAAACATTAAAATAAAATACTTCCCATGCTTGAACTTGAATCACTTCTCTTGCTCTCCTATTTCTCATTTTGCAAATATGCCCTCAAATTTGTGGTGTAACTTGTGCGCATACCTGCAAATGATAATTAGAAAGTTGGAGAAGAATAGCTGTTAAGCTGAAAATGAAGAAGGAAGGTTGCTTTTATAAAAAACCATTCAAATGGACGGTTGAGATTAATCTTCTAGAAAGATTCCAAGATCAATGGATGGGAATGGATGAGAGAGATGTTACAGAATGGATTGTTGAGATCAAGTCTCAGAAAAGATGCCAAGATCAATGGTCCAGAATTGATGCACAAAAAATATGCCATGCATGGAAAATCTATGACGCTGATGGCTATGACACCTAACAACTATGAAAAACATGCAAGACATGTAGGCTATGACAAAAATGAATGTTATGACAGGGCATCTTTGACCAAGTGGTGCATAAATAATCTATTTTAAATTATTTATTCAAAAATGGAGGAAATGGACAAGTGGAAAATAAATAATTTATTCAAATTATTTATTTGAAAATAGAGGAAATGGACAAGTGGAAAATAAATAATTTATTCAAATTATTTATTTGGAGAAAATGAAAAGAGAAGCATTAATTTAATTAAATGGAGAGATGGAAATTAGACCTTAAATAATTAATTTAGATTAACTATTTAATTAGGAGAGGTGGAATGAGATAGTTAAATGATTTTAATAATTATTTAACTATGCAAGAATTAAAGGACCATGAATAGATAAATAATTAATGGTAATTATTTAACTATAGATGAAAGATGAAAAAATAATTAAATAAATAATAATTTAGTTAACTATTGAAGAATATGAAGAAATTAGTAACACAATTAGTCTATTTAATCGGTCGGGATAGAATAAATATTAGAAAGTGAATTAATTAAATAATTATTAAAAATTATTTAATTAATAGAGGAATATAATCAAACATAATTGAATAACTAAAATTATTATCGAAGGATGAGGATGAAGAAAAATGATGCTTGAAGGCTTAGGATATTTTTATTTGTTTACAGTAGTACTTAAATTTCAGGGAAAAAAAAAGAAGTAGATGTATGTCTGACCACCCTAACAACAATAAAATGATAATATTCTTTTATAATATTTTAGATATAAGTAGAGGACTCATGTCCTGATGTGATGCATATTTTTTTGTAATTTTTTTCCAAGTGAATAATTAATTTTGATTTTTTTATAACAAATTTTAAAAAATATAAAAACTCGTATGTCTAACCACCTTAACTTGGTCAAAACTTCATGAAATTCAATTTTATTTTATTTAATCTTATATTATGTGAAGTGTAGAATGTGATACATATTTTGGATTCAAAAAATGTGATACCATTTGAAAGCTATAAATTTTTTCAATCATCCTATCAATTAGGGCTTTAGTTGTAATTCAAATAGAAAATGAATAATAATTATTTATTAAATTCAGAGTAAAGCATAATTTATATTGGGGGAAAGCTAAGAATCTCCTTTAAAAATCCTTTTCGTTTCATCAATTATGGGTAAAAAAAAGTTGTCAGCCACATACCCTGCACATACCCATCATATTGCCACTTTTTGGTCCATGATGATCCTGCACATACCCAGGATGAAAATCCCTTCTTGGTGTCTTATTCCCTCTCAGAGTTTTTGGCTCAGTGCCCTTCGCTTGTTGTTTGTTATCTATTTTAGTCTCTAGAACTTAAAAATCTCATCAAGAGGACCAAGACGCCCTTCTTGGCATCTTAGTCCATGTTGAATTTGAATTTGAATTTTTTAGGACTTGAAATTATTGTTTTGTGCTTCTATTGGCTACCTTCAATTTTCTGTTTCAGTTGTTTCAGTTTCTTTAATTTCAAGTGCATTTGTTTAATCTTGCATCAAGGATATTGAAATTACCTTCTCTTCAGAAGAAACAATCAAACATTTACCTAATGGCCCTCTTTACATAGCCAACAGAGACAATAGTAGGCCCACTCCTGGGATTCTAATTGATGTTGTCTTTGGAGAGAATGTGATCACATAAGAACTCTTATATGTGCATGAACTTACTCAAGATAGATATGATAAAATGAAAGCATGAATTAAAACACATGATGGTGTTGCTTGTGCTACGATGGGATCGATCACACTCCCTTTACACCTAGGACCGAAGAAATCAAATGTATCATTCTCTATGATATCTAATTCAAACCAATTTCATGTGAAGTTAGGCTACAAATGGCTTCAACCCATGAATGTGGTCCCATTTATTGTCCATAAGTGCTTCAAGTTTCCAATCGACAATGAAATGTTCACTATAAACCATAGTAGCTTTAGACCTCCATCTTCCCTTGGAAATTTCTCCTTAGATTATTTTTTCCTGAGCCTATGGAACCTATAAGACCCCATGAGGAATTCCTTTTTGTATCCTACCAAAAGTTCAAAGCCAAATGCATAGCCAAGCTATCCCTTAAAAAGTTTCCTCCACCTATGATTGAACCTCCTCCACCTAAGGAAAATAACATTGAACCTAAATCCCTTCCAACAAACCAAGCCCCATCCATGAAAAATCCCTTGCCTATTTCCTATAAAAGGCCTAGAGAAAACCAAACAAGTCCTAATCAAAATCCTAAGCAATTTTATAAAGCCAAAGAGAAAGTGATTGAACAACCTTCCATGGTTTCTTCCATTCTTCCTTCACAAGAAGAAAAGGAACCTATGGTTGAAAAACCTGTTCCTACACAAACACAACTTGAAAATTGAATTAAAAGAAACCAAAATGCTAGAGACCATAGGCATCGACGTTGTGCTATTGCTTGAAAGATGAATGATGAAAAAAATTTGAAAATCAAGATCCAAATTGGATAGAAAAAATAAATGATGAGTCTCCTCCATTACCAAAACAAATAGATCATATGTCTCCAACACAACAAGGAATAACACCTTCTATGGATATTATCATTCATCCTCCTATTGTAGTTAACTTGGATGACAATGAGGAAACAACTAAAATTTATGAATAGGTGCATAATGAGTTGAATTTTTTATTTTCCTCTTCCATGAGCTTAAATGATAACAATTGTGGTTATCCTCCTAAACTGAGTGATTCACCATGTGTTGAACTTGGTGTTTCCCTAGTACAACACTTGATGTGATCCCTCTCGCTAGTAGTGATTTTAATTTTTCATATACTGAACAAGACTGGGATGTAGAATACTTGCTCAATTGTTGATCTACATGTGCTTTGCTAGTCTATTTATTTTCTTTCTTTTTTATTTCTTTTGTGTGATTGCATTTGTGGCTTGTGATCCCTCATGATGTTCTATTCTTATGTTATCTCTCTCTGTGCATTCCTCTATTTGTACCTTCATTCTTACATATGTCATAAAATTTTTTCCTCTTTAATTTTCTTTTCATTTCAATTTTTGTCTTTTATTTTCCTTTTTGGGATGACGCAAGGAATCAAGACACCCTATGTCTCTTCCATGTTGACACAAAATATTTTCTCTTATTATATTTTCTTTTCATAAGTGATTACTCTTTTTTCTTGTGTTTTCTTTTTGGGGATGACACAAGGCATCGAGACACCCTATGTCTCTTCCATGTTAACCCAAAAGGTTTTTCTTTTTTTTTTTTTCTCTCTTTGTGTCATTCTTGAAGTTCTATGTGTATTTGGGGAATGATGATGGTTTTGAGCTCTCTAATATTATTGTAGCAAAGAAGAATACTGACCTTGAATCCATAGATCCCTTATGTGTTTTTGGGGGGAAACCCTCTTTTCCTTTTCACTTTTTTGGCTACTTTAAATTAATTTCTCATAGCATGGTGTTAGCGATTTATTTAAAGTGGGGGAAAACATTATCATTATTTTTTCATGATTTCATGTTCCTTGTGCAATTTCCTTTCTTCTTGTGATGCATCCTTCTCTTGGTGGTGTCATTGGGTTTGACTTCCTTTGAGAGCATGATATTTCCTTGTCCTTTCTTGGAGACATTAGGCACAATGTTCCCTAAGATGAGACATTTTTCACTTGTCCTCTCTTGGAAACAAGATGAGACCTTTTTCACTTTTCCTCTCTTGGTTGTCCAAACATTACGTATGATGCTCCCTAGGATGAGACCTTGTATTTATCCTCTTTTAGAGATGTTAAGCACGTTGAACCCTAAGATTAAGACCTCACATGAACTAAGCGAAATCCCTTCAAAAATCTATTTTGTGTGCATCTTTCTTGTACCTTATTAAATTCATGGAGGTATGGCTTTGATATAGTCCCCTGGGGATCACCTAGTGAACAACTAGGTTCACTAGCCCATGTGAGCATGCAATTTTATTTTGTATTTATCATTGTCATGGGGGTATGACGTTGATATGGACTTCTTAGGGCTCAGCTAGTGAACAACTAGCTTCACTAGCCCGTGTGAGCATGCATTTTTCTTTTTTCCTTATTGAAGTCATGGAGGTATAGATTTGATATGGTTCCCTGGGGCTTGGCTAGTGAACAACTAGCTTCACTAGCATGTGTGAGCATGCATTTTTCTTTTATCCTTATCATAGTCATGGGGGTATGACATTGATATGGAATTCTTGGGGCTCACCTAGTGGAAAAATAACTTCACTAGCCTGTGCGAGCATTCATTTTGTTTGCATAATGGACAACACATTCGACTTGTAAAACTTTCTGGAAAAAAAAGCTAGAAGCAATCAACTGCATTGGATGTCCAATCAAAGCTTGATCCATTGCATTATTTTTATTTTTCCTTCTTCCTTATTCTTTCTTTCATGGTGTATGTTTGTGATCTGGTTATGACTTCATATATCATTCGCAAGCATGTTCCTTTGTGCCTATGTTGGTTTTCCATAGGATCTTGATCCTAGGGGCTTGGCCACCCTCTTGATCATTTTCATCCTATCTTACTAACATTTGTACATTTTACACCCTTCTGATTGTGTGGTTGGCTACTTTAGTGTGAGTTTGAAGCAAGCTCATCTTGTCACTAAAGTAGGGGCTAAATGTAGTGTAGTAAAATGCATACCCCTGCATTTTCACACTTATTTGGGCCCACCTTGCTTTACTTATCCTCATTTATGTCTTAATTGGTCCTATTTTGCAATTAAAATCCTTATGAATTTTATCTTTTGATGGCTAATCCTGACATTCTCCAATGCATAAATGATAATTTGATGATTTTGTCTAAGTGTCCTTAATTTTTGGGTTAGGACTAAAACACCACCTAGGGCAACTCTATCCCCCAAAGGTATTGGGACCATAATTTTCAAGCATGTTAATTGGGATCCTTTTTAGTGTTTGTGCCCCAAGTTTTTAGCCTTGAGACTAATATCCCACCTAGGGCATCTTAGTCCCACTTGAGGTATTTTCAAGATTCAATTTCAAATCTTGGCGAGATTTGGCTTCCTTTATTTAATGAATTCATATGTCGGCTTGGTGTGGTATAATTTTGGGATATTAAGCATATGATAAGTATAAATACAAGGTTCCTTCACTCATTTTTAATAATAAGAATCTATTAATCAAGTCTTTTGTGAGAGCATTCCTAATAGTAAATTGAGTTCACGAGAGCATTATATTAAGAGCCATCATCAAGATTCAATCATCATATCAATGATATTGTTGCATCATGTTTGTCATTGTGCTAACATTTGTGATGTAGGGTTTGAAATTCAAGCAAGTGTTTTAATAAAGATCAACATCATTCAAGAAAGAGTGAAGAACCACATCCATTGCATCCATTTCAAGCATATTTACAAACTTCACAACAAGGGTTTAGTGAGTTGTAGTATTGCATGTTATTGATTCAACATTTTCCTTCATTATTATAATTCATTTCAAGGTTTAATTACCAACAAGGGGTTTGACTAAGGAAAACCCTCATTCACTAATGATCAACAAGTTTTTCTCCTCTTGCATGTTTGTGATTGAAAATTTAGGTCAAAGACTTGAAGATCATTTGAACTGCAAAGTTGCATTGAAAAGTTGTCATCTTCACAAAAACTCATCTACAAGCCAAATCTAAGAGTTTCAAGACCTTAGATCTAAGAAGAATAAAGTGCAGATCTTGGATCTCAAGATCACATTCAGAGATTTTAGAAATTTCAGATGGGACTAAGTTGCCAACTAGGGCATCTTAGTCCTTTGCAGGGTATTTTTCATAGATTCTTTAGGATTTTGTTCTGACATCTGAAGATTCTACATTTGCCTCAAAAAACACCAGCAGGACTACGATAACAATAAGGGAATCCTTGTCCTCCATAGCACTTTTTGATAGCTTCTTTGTATTTCTCGAATCCTTATTACATCTCTAGACTCCCTAGGTACATATATCCTAACTCCCTTTTGCATAATTTCATCATTTGCATCTTTCATTTGGCTTGCAGAAACCCCCCTAAAAGCTTAAAGAAACCCCCATCCTAGGTCCTCCTCATTGATAATTGACTCATCTTGCAAGGTTGATAGTCAATACAATTAGGGCTCTTAGGACATTCTTGAGTGATTGGTTGGAGAAAGGGTGACATTGTGCATCCATTTTCCCATGAATTAGGAGGTATTAGAGATTACAACCTGTTGTTCTTCTGCATTAATTTTATATTATATTTTTGTAGCTTCTCACAATATTTTTGCAACTTCCTAATTAAAGCCTCAATAATGAGTGGTGTGCTTAATAGAAATGATGTAGCTTTTGAGGTTGTGGTGATCAATAATCTCCAAAAAATTAAGTTTCTATCTATTTCATTGATATCCATGTAAACTTGGGTCTTCTAGTTATTAAGGAAAATCACCCTTATTACTAATGCTTTAAAGTTAGTGTTCAACCTAGACCAAAAATTTAATCGTATGGATTTGTATTCAAAGGTTAGTACTTCTTCATCATTATTTTACCTCTTGATTGTGTCCAAAGAAAATTGAGGCTCAATCCCATCTAGGTTTAATAATAAACACCTACTTCTTTAGCCAATTTCTTTCCCTCCTCAGGGGTAATGTTGTTGACATGGAAGCCAACTTCTTGCATAACTTTCCTAGTCACTTCTTTCATTTTCTCTTATATGGCCTCTTCTTCTTCTTCCTTATTCAAATTTTGAATGAATATATTCATTCTCAATTAAGAGGTCATTGAATTCCTTATATTTCATAGAGGGGTATGTGCAGGATCATCATGGAAAAAACGGACCCTTAAGTGGTGAAAAATTTAGAAAAATCAAAGTTAGGCAACTTGACATAAAAATTTGAATAAGTTATCTATATTATTTCAAAAATATGTAAGAATAGAATATATAGAAAATTGAATGTCATTTCTAAACTACTAGGTTTATTTAAAATATATATATATATTTGGTGAGAATTTGAAATTTCAATGTAGTAGTACTTAAATTTTAGGGAAAGAAGAAGAAGTAGGTGTCTGTATGACCACCCTAACCATAATAAAGTGATAATATTTTTTTATAAGATTTTATATATAAGTATAGAACTCATGTCTTGATGTGATGCATGTCTTTTTGTAATTATTTTCCAAGTAAAACATTAATTATGAATTTATTATTACAACTTTTAAAAAATATAAAAACTCATATGTTTGACTACCTTAACTTGGTCAAAACTTCATGAAATTCATTTTTCTTTTTCAATCCTATAGTATGTGAAGCATAGAATGTGATGCATGTTTCAGATTCAAAAAATGTGATACTATTTGAAAGCTATAGATGCTTTTCAATCAGCGTATCAATCGGGACTTTAGTCATAATTCAAATACAAAATGAATAATAATAATTTATTAAATTCAAAGTAAAGCATAATTTATATTGGTAGAAAGCTAAGAATCTCATTGAAATTTTTTTTCATTTCATCAATTCTAGATTAGAAAAAAGTCATCAGCCACATACCCTACACATACCCATCATATCGCCACTTTTTGGCCCATCATGATCTTGCTCATACCTAGAGTCATCATCAAGTAGGAATTTTGTGCAAACTAGAGCTCTTCTATCAGTTACAACATCAAGTCTTTCTCCAAGGTTTAATTATATTTCGTCTTGAGGAGCTTCATCAACTTTAAACCTTTGGGTAGAGGCAAGAAATATATTTACTTCATCAATATCCATATATTTTCTCTCACCTCCTCTATGATTTCTAATGATGAACCTAGATCTTTAATAAAGGTTGTCTTTTTGAACCCTAGTGAGTTTTAGATGTAGGCCATGTAGGATGATATGATAATCTTGGATAGTTGTGAAAGTCATAATATTATTAATTTTCCTAAAGTAAGAAATTCCATTGGTTTTAAGTGGGCTTATTAAAATAAAATCAATATAGATGGTAGGTTAGAGTAGTAAAAGGGTAGACTATTGGTTAGGGTTACTCACATAGAAAGGGAGTTGATTTTGGTTATATTTTCTTCTATTCCATAATCAATTTTTATTATAATCCTATTATCTTTTGATATAGCTTGTGATTTTAAAATTGATAAAATGGAAGTCAAGAATTTGTTCTTATACATGGGGATCTTAAGGAGGAGATCTATATGTGATAGACTTACTATTTTTTGTTAACAAGAAGGAACACTTGATTTGTAGGTTAAAATAATCATTGTATGGTTTAAAACAATCATCCAAGATGTAATACTAGGATTTTTATTTATTGAATTGATTTCAAGTATATTTGGGAGTGAATATGGTCATTTTTTTATGTTCAAACTATTGATGATTATATTTGAATCATTTTGTTGTATGTAAATGATATTTTGTTTATTGCTAAAAACATGTTGATGATTAGGGAGTTCAAAACTTACTGTTTGACACATTTAATATGAAATATATTAGGGGGATGCAAGATAAATTATTGTGATGGACATCAACATGATTTAGCTACATAGCAATATTTTTAAGTCAAAGTAAGCATATCACTACCATTTTGTACTGTTTTATTATGCATGATCCTAAACTAGTGAGTATTTTATTCTATTTTCATAAGATTTATTTTGACACATCTCCTAAATTAGATGATGATTTTGAGGATATTTTTACCCTACATTATGGTAGTTCTTCATTAACATAATATATGTTAGTTTATAGTAGACAAAATATTACCCAAGTAGTGAGAGTTCTAAATAGCTTGATGTCTAACCCTAGTAAGGAGGATCAAAAATATGTTAAGAATATGTTTACATATTTTCTTGGGACTTTCAATTACTACTTGTGTAATTATGGTATTGAATTGGGTAATTAATTGGACACACAAAGATTTATGATGCAAAGTGGGTAGGGGATTTGGATAGTTAAAGGTCCAATAGTTCTTTTGTTTTCTCTATTTTCCTTTTCCTTCCTCAATCCATCTCACTAAAAGGAAATTCAGGGAGTTGGATGAGTAAAAGAAAAAGCATGGCTAATTTATCTATTATTGAATCATAAGGTGCTAAACATGTCTTTAAGGAGATTTATTGGTTATAGAGGATTTTTACATGTGTTGTTTTAATTTAGTATTTATAGAATTAATTTATAGTTAGAGTGTTATTTTTTTGCTAGCAATCTTATATTTTATGCTTACAATCTTATATTTTATGCTTATACTAAGGATTTTTATGTTTAGTATATCAATTTGTGTGAAATATGGTAGAGAATGGCAAGTTTGTGTTATAGAAGGTAGACATGGTAAAATGGAAAAAATTCCCTCACAATGGTAACAACCATGAATAAGTTATCTTCGTGTAGGAACACCATGGGCCTTGGTTCTTATAGTTAGTTTCATTTATATTTCCTATGGATGCATTTACAATGTATAATTGAAATTGGGAGAATCTTACTATTTATATTTTATGTTTCTCCAATAGTCTTAGAAGGTACATACTTACATTCCTAGAGTGTTATTGAAGACAATTTTAAATTTAGATTTTCCTAGTTCATCTTAACATTAGTTCTTATATAGATTCGTGAAGAAGGTGGAGCATAAAAGTGGTAGTTATAGTTAAATTTAAATTCATTTAAGATGCTTTTCATATTTATAGGTGGTAGAAAATAAGTGGAGAGTCTTGTCATGATGATTTGGGCCCACATAATCTAAACAACTCCAAAATAGAGTGTTAGAATTGAGTATGCGAATTTTTGAGGAGTTATTAGTTAAAGTGTTAAAATGAACAAGACATTGTTATATTACCATCAGGATTTACCCATGTAACTTTAAAAGTCAAACTCATTGACCCATGTTTCTTGAGTAGTGGTTCACAAGAACCCATCTCTCATGAAATTGAATGGTCCACTTAGCACTCATTGCATCTAGGTAATCTACTCATAGAGGTGAAGCATTGGACCTTCCCGGGAGGTCACCCATCCCAATATTACTCCAGCTCAAGCACACTTAACCACGAAGTTTCCCCCAAGGTTAAACCCACTTTTATTGCAACCACATTTGAAAAACCTTCAACAAGTGTCGTACCTTATGAACCATTCACTATAGAGCTCCCTTAGGTCATCAATTGAAAAGTACAAGGTATTTTCCATAGCAAGTCAAATTGTGATTTTCTAAATAAAATTCAAACTCATTGACCCATGTTTCATGAGTAGTGGTTCACAAGAACCCATCTCATTGACCCATTGACCCATGTTTCATAATTTGACATGTTGTGGAAAATACCTTCTACTTATCAATGAACAAGACAAATGAGAGGGGGGGTGAATCAATTGTAGCAAATTAAACCTTTAAAATCCTCTAGAATAATCAGATCCACATGTAAATTCATTAAACCCTTATTCTGTTAGTATGATTAAACATGTAATGCACATAACAAAAGCTGAAAACACAACACCATAAATAAGAGAACACCATATTTACATGGAAAACCCAATGAGGAAAAAATCATGGTAAGGATTATATCACAATATAAGTAATTGCAAAACTAGTACAATGGCTCACTACTAGAATAGGACACAGTCTCCAAAAATTCTCATAGCAAGGGCTCAGTACCACAGAAAGAAATATAAGAAGATAGAAGAAGAATGTTATAGAGAGAACACTTTCTCAATGCAACAAGGATTCCACCACAATTCCTCACACACTTTCATAGTCTTGCTTGAATGATTTTGCATGCATTCAGCTCACGACCTTCAAGAACCCTAACACTAAAATTCACTCTACTTTGCTTAAATTTGCATCACACACTTCACTTGCATTGATCTTTTTTTTTTAGCAAAAGGATAATGCCTATATATATTGATATAATATGAAAATTACATTATAGAAGTATTTTTTAACATGGATCCTGCACTACTTTTTCACTTGCATTGATCTTGCATATATCTTGCTTCACATTTCTTTCATACCTCAACTCACATCAACACCACACTCATTTATATCAATCTCAACCTCAAAAATTTCTCTAATGTTGGCAACTGGCCATTATGCACACAAATCAAAAATAAATCAACATCTAAATATTCCTGTGGTGCATAGGAACTAAGGAGACCTACATATATCTTTAATTATGACCCAAATAGATCCCAACACACCTCAACATGCTTCTACAAGCTTCACAAGTAGTGTTAACACAAGGTGAACCAATACCTATGTTAAACACCATAATCATTAAGTATGTGCTTCCTCAAATTAATCTAAAATTTCTAGTCAACAAAATTTACTTGAACATGATCTAGAATAATTCATGAACTACTTGAAAAACATCAAAAAATTCATCCAAACTTACATCATTCAAATAATTCAACTCGGAATAGTAGGTTTAACCGTTACTTGCATACTAATAGGTGAAACTCACATTGTACTGCACCAAATCAAGTAAAACCTTGAATACAAAAAGATACAAGAATTATAATTAGCTTCCTAAATTTTCACAACTTGAAACCAAATAGTGGAGAAACTTAGAGAAAATACATTTATCCCCAAGCCATAGAAAACATCACTAAACAACTAGTTCACATAATGGTGAAAACATATCACACTGTACAATGAACCAAAAACCCAAATTCTAAATATAGCAATATATAACAACCTTGAATAACATATAAGAATGACACAAGCATAGAATCAATACATAATAAATATGTAGCACAACTCGAAGCATACTATGAACACCTACACACAACATCTTAGCTCATTTCATCTTTGAACTCTACAACAAAAAGATAGCTCCATGTACTCAACAATTTCGTAGTATCTCAACTATACATGCACAATTTGTATCAACCTATTTTCCTCTTTTTCACAATGAAACAACTTCCTTAATACACGGTTGAAATCAATGACCAAACCAGTCAACAAACTTCCTATTGACATTAATGACAACACTTTCATACTTGCAACATAAAGATGGATTTGCAATTATATTTTCTATTTAGGGAATCATTGATTGAGCCTCTTTGATACCCATGTGAAGTTATTAATTTATTTAATATTCTTAAAATATTATCTCCAAGGTGGGTGCAAGGTTTTTAGATAATACCATGGTCTTGGTATCTACTTTTTTGTACATTCATTTATGGTTATGACCTCTCTCCTTGCCTATATATTAGTGGTCTGAGATAATGATTTCATAACACTATTTGTAGGTACATAGGTTTTTTCAAAAATTTCTTAAAGTGTAGAGTGTTAACTCACAACATGTTTTCTAGTAGAGCCATATGTTTCATGACTAAACTAACATAATGCAATTTGATATCCTTGTGAAACCCATCATATTGTATGGACACCTAGCATAACGTCGCTTGATAGCTAGTAGATCTATGTATATTATGAGTGATCATCTAGCATAACATAAATGAGAGTATCATGTCCAACATTCTATTCGATGGATGAAATTTGGTATTTGAGTTAAATTTTAGATTGAAGTCTCTTCACATTATCAACTCAAATCCTTTTTAAATCTACTAAACTTGTGTTTTCATGTTTTATGTTTATCATTTTTAATATTTTTTTACGTGTTTGGTTTATTCCTTTTACATTTTTTCTTCATTTATTATCTTTTCTTTATGTATTTTGCATTTTTTCTTTGTGTATTTTCTTATGAACTTGTTTTGTGTATTCATTGTTTATAATTTGTGCTTGTCATGTTGTATTACACCTTGTGTGTGTATTCTTTATTTTTTACATTTTTGTTTCATAGGATCTTGAGCTTGGGGCCTAGTGCATCCCATACATTCAATGTTCTCCTTCCTCTCCAATGTTTGGATAAAAAAACCCTTCTTGGTATATCCTTACTTTAGTGTGAGCATGAATGTAAGTTCATACTCTCAATAAAGTGGGGGATAAATGTAGCATTATAAATTGTCACCCTTGAAAATTTCACACTAGAGTGATCCCACAACACTAGTTTTCAATTTTTGGCCAAACTAGAAACTAAAATAATTTTTTCTAACTAAATCTTCACTTTCAGGAACCTATAGTAGCTAAAATGTGAGGAATTTGAAGATGATGAAAACTAGTGATTTGTGACATTCTGTCTGCAGATTCTAAATATAGTTTTTCAAAAAATTTGGAATTAGATTGCACTTCTTTTTCCGTCTCCTTTGAAAACTAGCTTTTTTTAGTAAACACCATTTTTAAGGAGTAACGCTCATTGTATACAACATAATTTTTTTCCATGAACGATAAAATTCTATTTTTTTCGAAATTAGATTTGTAACTACAATATCTAGTGCTTCCAATTGGCTTCATAGTGTTTTATTGAATTTTTTTTCCTTAATCAAGTTTTGAAGTCAAACCAATTTCAATTTAGACATAGGTGGACCGTATACAACGTAATTTTTTTTGTATGTATAAAAATTAATTTCTTTTGTTGGATCAAGGACTTCAATAGCTAGTGCAGAACAAAGAGATTGATCTTTTGGTGAAAAACCTATGTTTAATAAAACTAAAAGAACAAAT